>CABHPQ010158294.1:4817-30506 GCA_902168405.1 Peromyscus aztecus | reverse complement strand
ACAGGGCTTCTGCCAGGTCAAAGTGTCAAAGGGGGGGGGGGGGGGGGACGGTCCTACTTGGGGAAACAGGGATGGTTTTTCAGAGACCTGACAGCTTAAAATGAGATGTTAAAAAGATATAGGAGTCACCCAAGTGACCAGGAGAAAGAAAAGCCAGAGACAGAAAAGCTATTCATGGTGACAGCGGAGTTCCCATCGGCTGGAACATAGACTTCAGAGGAGACAGGGGCCAGGCTGGGAAGGGTTTTGTGAATGAGCTTGGCCTTTATCCTGGGCAATGGGAAGGAAGTGCTTGTATGCAAGGCAGAGGCAAGATGGGGATTGGTTAGTGAAATGATCAATGGTTTTGAATGGAACAGTGGGTTCCGTGGAAGACAATAATGCCTGCAGAGAGAGCAACAAGGTCACTCTACCCTCCTGGCAAAGATGTTGGTGGCTTGGACCAGAGTGGCCACAGAGAAGATGGAAAACAGTCTGATGAACTCAAGAGACTTTTGGCAGAAAGTCTAGTGACAGAATGAGGGAGAGGGTGCCTGAAATAGGAGTTCCCAGGCTTCCACAAGGGACTGATGACTCCCTCTGTGGCAGGAGGGAATGATGGCAGTGCTTGGTGCTGGTGAGAAAGGAAAGTGAGTCAGGTACTGAGGAGACTGAGTTGAGAGACTGGAAGGTTCAAAGAGGTGATATGAATCATGGCCTAAATGCTCCCTGCCTCTCTTGGCTTCTATCTCTAGCCAAACCTGTCTTTTGAGCTCCAGAACCTACACATTCAAATGCTTCCTGGGAGAAACTCCAGGCTGTGTGCTTACTGGAATCCAGTTCAGGCAGGTAACACAAAGGGTCAGGTTGTCTGTGAGTAATACAGTATGGTGTGTCTGCGGAGAACTGGAAAGCAATGCCCATCTGACTCCAGACAGATTCAGAGTTTTGGAAGGTGTTAGGCTGACAGACTCATGCGACCTGCCTGGTTTTGTCCTTCAAACCCCCAGTTTTTGGGTGAAGTGATCATCAAACATGGGAGGAAATACTGTCTTGGTGACCCAGAGACCCAGCCTTCCATAAGCTCATTTGCTGTTGATGACTCCCTGATGTGTTAACAGGCAACCGGAAGTGTGTGATTCACAGGAGCTGAATGCTGATCCTCCATGCATTCTTATGCCTGTCTCCTTACACTTCAGACAATGGAATGCTTGAGTTGAAAGAGCCTTTGGGGATGGGTCATCTAGCGCTGGAACTTTCAACCCTGATGCAAATCAGAATCTCCTGCAGAGTCCCTGAAATGCACAGTTCCCGGGACATCCTGCCAGACCTCCTGAGCAGGATGCAAGGAGGGTTCCGGGGAACCTTGCAGGCTGCAGGAGACTCTGAGAGTCAGTTCCCCCTTCAGAGCGACGCACTCAGATAAGGAAACAACCCAGATGAGGAGGCAAACCCCTCAGACTCTCAGCTAGAAAGGGGCTACTCCACCTTTTCAGAGGGACTGCTCGCCACTTCACCCCATGACTCAACTCTGCTCTGGCTTGAGGACCAAGGAGCCTCCGAGGCATTCGCTGCTCAGTCAGATGAAAACTGCCCACCATCCTGCTCAGACTGGTACCTGGCCCAGCAACTGGGTTCATTCCCACTCCCCTCTCCTCCAAGTTCCTGTCTCCTTCAGTGAACTCGGAACTAGGTTCTGCCTGAGCCCCTCAGAGGAAGCCCTGCCTACATGGCTTCTGGTTTGTCTGAGGACACAGTCCTGCAGACCATGTGCCTGTCAGGTAGTGGGAGGCCCTCGGGCAGATGGCACTGCTACACCTTTCAGAGGAGGTTAGCTATTTATGTCACTTGCTGTAATTCACAGAGAACAGGCTATAGCCTGTGGTCAGTCACCTGGAGTGCCAGGGCAGGAAGATGGCAGGAAGCCCATCCCCACCCTCCCTCAACTAAACACGAGTTTGGCAGTGGGAGCCCACCTAGGGCTGCATCTTCAGGGAGCATCCCAGAGGATCTGTAGGACTGTCAGCCTCTGGAGACTAAGCTGGCATTTGTGGGGATCTTGTTATCACAGAACGATTGGGGTCCACAAAGCCCAGGCAGACTAATAGTCCCTACATCAGCCATGTCCAGTAAATTGTCACCATGAGCCTTGGATGGCGTGGAATTCTCCATGTACACCTTGAACTCATAGAGATCCACCTGCCTCTTACCCTCAGGTGCTGGGACTAAAGCGGTACACAGCCACATAAGTTAAAAGCCCCCTTCTTTTAATTTGTTGTTGGTGGTTGTTGTTTGCTTGTTGTGGCCCTGGGAACTCAGCCCAGGGCTTTGTACAAACTCCAAGACAAAAGATGGTAGGACCAGCTGCTGAGGCAGAGTTTAAGCCAAGGCAATTTATAGAGTAAATATAATAGAATGTGGTGGACATTTACTGCACTGCTGTGATGGTAATTTACTCAGGAGGTAAATTCCTTGGTGGCAAGACTCAAGCATGCCCAATTTGTGAAGTGGAGATATTAATAGTTGATAGCCTAAGCTTGACTGCTTATGTTTTACCAATTTAACCAAAACCTGGTGTTTGGTCCTGGGTTTTCTTCTCTGGTGGGCCCTACAATAATCAAAGAGATGATGCACACTTCGTTACAAACAGAGTGCTCTGCAAGAAAGCAATCTATACAGTTGTATGAGATGCTGCCATAAAGGGACCCAGCTTGGAAGGAGACAAGTGGAGCATAGAGCTTTTGAGGTACCAGAAAGAGGAAGGTGAAGCTGGACCATGAGATGGGATGGGAAATGGGTGAGCTGGGGGAGGGAGGCTGGGCCCTACCCTGTACAAACTACACTTTATGCTAACAGAATGAGACTATTCTGTGGAAAGAAGGTACTGGCATAATCAGGTTTGCGCCTTGGAACCAGCAGCACTCTAGGAATGGACTGGTACAGGCAGGGTGGATGCAGAGGCAGGGTAGGAATCCACAGATTCGATGGATGGAAACGGTAGAGACTAAAGTGTGGCTTCCAGGGAGATTCAAAGAGAGATGAGAAGAAAGAAAGCTAGGCTTTTCTTGGCTAGCTGCCTTCCTCTGACGAAGGCCATAGCTGACAGCAGTTGTGTCATAGGAAGAGCACATGTCCCCACCGGGTCTTCACCATAAAGGAGTTGTGACTTGGTAGACCTGCTTCAGTCGCCCATCATTCTGCCTGGCTGTGCCTCGCCTCTTATCCCATGGTCTAGTGCGGTCAAGTTCTTCCAGAACATTATTCCACAGCTAAGGGAAATGATCACACAGATAAATAAACTTATTTGAAATGTATGGAAGCTGTTTTGCTTCCAAAAGGGATGGGAGGCAGTGAAGATGAAAATGGAATGGGATGCTTTCTGACAGCCTCGTATTTTAAGCAAGCGTGACCTCAAGTGCACTGTTTTTTTTCTTTCTTTGATTAGTTTCGTGTTGCTCTTGAGCATATTTTGGCTCTATTTACAGGACAAATGATCTCCGAGGTAACAAGAAAAATTTCTCAAAACTAAAGACTAGCAAGATGCGAGATTGAGTAAATATCTAAATAAGCCTTTAGTCCGAGCTATGTTTATCTTGGTACTCGGCAGTATACCAATATAAAAAATAAAAATGATATTTCTAAACCAAGTTGCCTAGCTCCAAACAAGTGAGCAATCGTTTACATTAGGAATATGTGCAGACCCAGTTGGCTGCAGACTGTAGCTACTACAGTTTTTAGTGTGCATTCAATAAGGTCCCAGACTGGGGAAAAATCAAAATAATGGAAATTATCTGCTCTGAGAGCAGAACCATTTCTCTGCAACTGCATTCTCACAGGAAGTTCATTCTGGTAAATCAGTGTCAACATGACAAGACAATTCAACATGTCTCTAGAGGCACAATATATAACAAGGAAAAAAATCCAAATCTACATTCAGAATATTAAGGAATTTAATCAATTTTTTTTGAAAATTGAAAGAGTGAAACAAATTCATTAAAACATTTTGGGTGAAAACAAGAAGACCATGACATGATGCTCAATTAACAGGAAAATACCATCAGCTAGAGTAAATGTAGAAGACAGCAATCTGATTTTTCAGAGGCTGAGAAGCAGAATCCAACATTAAATACAGCTCCAGAAGAGAAGCTGGGGTCGGAGATGCTTGCACGGGAAACGCTCATGGAACTGTAACTGGTCATGCTCTCTGCCTTTGCTGGGGCTGCTCCATAAGGGATGCTTCAAACACTCTGAGCTATGATTAGGAAGTGGCTGGAGTTCTTAAAATGAAGCAGGCCAGGGACCTGGTCATTATCCTGGGCCCACTGAGAAGAGTGAGCATAGATGTTGACATGAGTCTGGGTAAAGCCTCCCCTACCACAGCATTCAGGCAGGCCGATAAGGGGCTACCTGGCAATCAGGCACCGTTGGGAGCAGAAGGTGCAGTGGCTTAGCAGCCCCTGCATGCTAGAACCAACTCAGGATTTCTTATCTAGAGAGGGCCAAACTGGAGGAGGAGGCAGAGGATTGATGGAGCCTCTAGAAAGGTGTTTCTGGGGAGATGTTGTTAGGGCCCACCTAACACGCCATAAAGACCACCACTCACATATGCAATTAGCAAGAACCTTTATTTCTCAAGACAACATTCTCACATGCAGGGGTCAACCATTTAAGTAAAATGGCCATGACCATGAGAGAAATATGCAAGCTCCTTTTAAACGGGAATTCCAGGATAGGGGGATTGGACCTTTTGGGCTGATTGGTGGGTTTGAACCTAGTGGCAATGAGTAGACAGGGGATTGGTTGGGAGTCAGGGACTTTCCAGCTTCAGGATGGGGTGGCCCTCTTTGGTCACCATGAGGTGGTGGAACCGAACTGAGGCCTGGTCTTTCGGCAAGGCTACTTGGTCCCTGCCATGAGGTCAGTCCTTCTATAAGAGGGGATGGCCGCTTCACAGTCGGTCAAGGGCTGCCGTACAGGCATGAGAACCCAAGTTCAGATCCTCAGCACCCACATAAAAAAGCTAGGTGCCATCTGTAATCCCAGCACTGGGGACTTGAAGCCAGGAGGAGCCCTGGGGCTTGCTGGCCAGCCAGTCTAGCTAGATCTGTGAGCTCTAGGTCGAGACAAAGACCTTGTCTCAAAAACTACGCTGGAAGGTGACTGAAGAAGACATCTGATGTTGGCTGCTGGCTTCCACACGCATGTGTACACATGCATATGCACACCTGTGAACACAGGGACACACGTACTTCAGAACTGCTTTTGTTTTTCTAAATTCCCACAGTGTGTCTTTTTTTAAGCAAGTTACACACCCATGGAGGTCTTTTAAAGATAAAAACATTTTGGAGAGAACTAGACTAAGACGTGAATAGCAAATATATGGATCTCTTAATGAAGGTAGCCTCCCTGGCGTTAGTAACCATGTTCTCGTTTGCTTGCTGTTGCTGTAATAAACACATGGCCGAAAGCAACCTGAGGAGGAACGGGTTAATTTCTTCTCACAGTTTATAGTTGACCATGAAAGGAAGGCAGGGCAGAGACTCAAGGAAGGACTTGGAGGCAGAAACTGAAGCAAAGACCATGGAGGAACACTGCTAACCAGCTCATTCCTCATGGCTTGCTCAACTCGCTTTTTAAAAGTACAATCCAGGACCACTTGTCTAGGCGTGGCACTGCCCACAGTGGCCTGAGCCCTCTTACATCGATTATTGATTTTTTTTGTTTTAAAAAAGCCCCAGACTTGCCTACAGGCTAATCTAATACAGACATTTTCTCGGGTGAGGTTCTCTCTTTCCAGATGACTCAGCTTATGTCAAGTGGACAAAAACCTAACCAGCACACACAATACAAATACATTTTCTCTTGATCCTTTTCTAAATTTTACTGAATTTTTGAAAATGAGCATGTTATGCTAGCAAATTCATAAAACTACTTTTGTGGGGAAAAGGAAGAATTGGGTGAGGAGAGATTTGAAGAAACTAGTTTACATTCATGAGCTTGAGTGGATGAAATAAATAAAAGACATACTTTTCAATATGACAAAGTAACTTTTTTCTTTTAAAGGCCAGAAGGCCGTGGGCACTATGAAAGGGTTTGGTAAGGTCCACAGGGCAGGGGTGGGGTGGAGGGAGTGGGGGGTGGGGGATATATATCTAAAGCTAAGGCAGTCTGAGGAGACGGCACCATATGAGCAGAGCGAATCACTTAGCTGGGTAGCCGGGCTCAAATGCCTTTCAAATCTACCCGAGAGACACTTAGTGAAGAGAGGCAAGAAAGAGACAGACAGCATAGGCACAGTGGAAGGTGCAACTTTCCACGATGTCAGGGCCTGTTATTTCTGGAATCCACTCAGAACCAGAAGGATTAAGGAATAACTTAATGTAATTAGCAAATGCCCCTTGCTGGATTCCCTTAAAAAGGCACCCGGCTATGACAAGATAGAGCGCGGAGTCTATTCCACATCTGTCCAAATAAGGTGAAGTCTCATGAGCCTCGGATTCCACTCTTGGATTTGATTACCAAACCTTCCTCTGCAGGGCTGGTTGACTCTGAAATCTTGCTAATGGTGAAAGTGGTAATATTTTAGAAAAGCATTCAGGGAACATTTTTAATCCACTCGGATGATTAAATATTTTTAAAATACTCGATGCATTAATTATTAGAGCATCCAGTATTCAGACCTGTCAAATAATATTTTATGTTCATTCATTCAACAGGAAGTCACTAAGTGTTTGGAGCTAGGGCTAGGTTCCAGACACAAAAAGCCGTATAACCCCACACCCTCCTGGAGCTGGCTGGCCTAATGACTGGGAACCCTGGAAGCAGACAGTGAGGTACTCTGGCCAAGTCTGGGTCATGTGTCCAACCCCAAGCCAATCAGCACAGCTAAGAGCCCAGAGCTCTCTGATCATACCTAGCTGGGGCCTAGCTGGTGGAATCCTACCCGAACCAAGGACTGGGGATAAGAGAAGTTGAGTTGAGCCTAGGGTAGGAAAGAAAGGGTGGTCAGCTAGCTTCAAATGTGTCACCTATAAGGTGGCTGCTAAACACCCAGGAAGAGAAGTACCACCGGAGGGCGCTGTTGAGAGCGAGTAGTCGGCCCCTCCCACCTCTGGTTTCCTGGCTCGTCACGTCACGTGGTCTCTTCTGCATGTAGCTGCTTGGTTGTTTCCTTTTCTATTTTTCTACATTGTGACGCAGCCAGGGTGGAGGGGAAAGCCCACCAGACGCCAGACACCTTATGGTTCTGACTGCTCAGCTACCAGCATCATGAATAATCATGAGCCTCTTTTTACAAATTCCGAGCTTCGAGTGTTTTGTTATAGCAACACAAATGGACCCTCAGGTTGGGGTTTCCCTGAAACAGAAGGGTTTCCCTCAGGTTGAAGCTTGTGTAAGCCAGAAACGGCAGGCTAACTGTCCTCAGCCATGACGAATGAGGTGACTGAGTAACCATCACGGCTTCCTTGGCCTGTCCTGGGACAACTGACGAGCGCTCCATCCCAGCTCCTGGAGACCCCACTGGGGCTGACCCCCAGGTGCTCTCAGCAGTGATGGTCTCACTAATAGACCCTGTGCGGGCTTCATTCACTCCCTCACCTTGCCTGTCCACTCTTCTCCAGGTGTGTCCAAAATCACCTCCCAAACAGATGACGTATCCCAAACCCCTGCATGAAGCCTGCTTCTGAGACAGCCCACCTGTGGGCCCCTCCTTGCTGTAGGAAACTATTATTCTACTTCTCCATGAAACTTTGCCTTTTGAGTGTGGTTGATATATTGTGTACCCCAATAAACTTCTCTAGGGGTCAGAAACAGAACAGCCACTATATTAAACACAGAGGTTAGGCAGTGGTAGCACATGCCTTTAATTCCGAAGTATTCCGAAGGCAGAGATCCATCGGATCTCTGTGAGTTCAAGGCCACACTGGAAACACCCAGGCAGGGTGACACACGCCTTTAATCCCAGGAAGTGATGGCAGGAAACAGAAAGGCATATAAGGCATGAGGACCCAGAACTAGAGGGTTTTAAGCTTTTAGGTTAAAGACAGCAGTTCAGCTGAGATCCATTCAGATGAGGACTCAGAGGCTTCCAGTCTGAGGAAACAGGATCAGCTGAGAAATTGGCAAGGGGAGGTTAGCTGTGGCTTGTTCTGTCTCTCTGATCTTTCAGAATTTACCCTGATACCTGGCTCCTGAGTTTTTTATTATAAGACTTTTAAAGATTTGTGTTACATTTGAGGGTGGGGGTTGGGTCTGCTCCTGGGAAGAGCCATCCTAAATCAGGTGCAGCACCAAGACAACGAGGACCAGGAGGTAGGAGGAAAGCCGGGAGACTGGTTTCCAAGGAGCAAAGAAGAAACTCAGAGAGGAGGAGGGATGCTCCTGGACATGTTACCCCAGTGAGTCACACACCCTTGAAATAATAAGATTCCAAATGCTACTCCTCCAGAGTCTACATTATTCTAACAGGGACCTCCCTGGATAGTTCATCTTCAGTCAGACTTGGTGAGGAAAGAAGTCAAATTTATAACCTCAAATTTATAACCTCAAATTTAGTCCAACAGAGGTCCAAAGAATCCAGTAGTTGTTAAATCCTCAAGGCTGGATGTCTCAGCCGGTTTTCAGTACATGCCAGAATCCTGAAGAAGTAGGCTCCAAGGTCAGTGAAGGAATGGACTTGCCAGCAAGCCGACAAAGAGAACAAGCTTCCTCCTCCCACGTCCTTTATAAGCAGTAGGCGTGGCCCAGATTAAAGATGGATCCTCCCACCTCAAAGATCCCAGTTAAAAGTGGGTCTTTCCAGTTCAAATTATTTGATTAAGAAAAAAAAATCCCTCACAGGTGTACTCAGCCGTTTGGGTTTTTGCTAATTCCAGATGTGGTCAAGTTGACAACCAAGAATAGCTGTCATGGGCCTTATGACATTCCTTGAGCAAAGGAACAATGGAAGGGATGGACGCTGTAAAAACCCCAAGGATAGGTCCTGAGAGGCCCTGTGAATGTGCTTGCCACACTGATCCTCCCTTCGCCCTAAGAATGAGTCCAGGCTACCCTGTTGAAGAATGAGACCATGCACAAAAGGGTCACATTACCCCAGTAATGTCCCAGCCATGCCTACAGGTGAGTCACCCAGGATCTAGAGGTGAGATCCATGGAAGAAAAAGGAAAATGAAAGAATCAGATGCAAAAACCAAACATTGCTTCTAATCAAATTCAGGGGTGACCAGTTATGTAAGAAAAGCTAAGTGAGATGCAGGCTTCACACTCCACCAGTATCAGCAAGACTCAAAAGCTGGGAGCCAGGGTTTCCACACACCCAGAAGGTGGGCAGGTTACCCACAACAAAGAGGATAATCCTGAGATAGCTGCCTTGGCAGAGGCAGGAGAAGGGAAGCCAGTCGCAGGTTAGCCGGATGCTTATTGACCACCGGCTGCTGGGTGTCAGACTCATAATTATCCCCACGATGAAGCAGTGTTGTTTTCTACCCAGAATGACTTTGACAACCATGTAATGATATGCTGAGCCCGTGACTGATCACCACTCACCTCTGATAGCAGAGTCCTTTCTTTGCTAGCTACGCTGTGGGTAAGGAAGTGCTTGGATTTGACTGAGTCCCATCGACTTCAGAGGGTCCTTTAGCAAAGCGGCCTTTCAGCTCTGTTAGCTTTTGTTGTTGTTTTCCAGACAGGGTCTTACTGTATACTAGGGTAAGCCTGGAATTCTTCACATAGCCAAGGCTGGCCTGAAATGCACAACCCTCCAACCCCTGTCTTCTAAGTGCTAGGATGGCAAGTGTGTGTCACCTGTGGCTGTGGCTGTGGCTGTGGCTGTGGCTGGCTTTGGGAGGTTTATTTACATAGTGACAGACAGCTGAAGTTGTTGAAGCAACAGCAGCCGAGTCTCTCTCTGCTCTCTCTGCTCAGAATCTGGGTGGAGCCTCCTCTAGTGGAATTCTCTTTCAAGAGGTCTATTCCGCTGTATTGGCTCTTTGTCTGCCATTGGCCTCCCTCCCACATCCTGCTGCCCTTCCATTTCCAACAGAATCGACAACTACGCCTTTGTCCATGGTAGAGAAATGGTTCCTAGTTCCCCCAGGAAAATCTGTACTCACAGGACCTAACTAATATATTTTCAAAACTTTTACCAACTTGTTATTAAATATGACCACTACTAAAAACTAAACTACATACACATAAAATTAAATAAGTGACAGTTGTAAACACCCAAAACTCATTATTCTTAATTGTTTTTCTACAACTTAAAAAGGACTTGTTTATCTTTATTTTATGTGTAGAGGTATTCTGCCTGCAAGTACGTTTGTGTATCACATGCAGACCTGGTGCCCACTGAGTCCAAGAGAGGGCATTGGATCCCCTGGAACTAGTGTTACAAATAGCTGTGAGCTGCTGTATACCCATACTGGGAATTGAACCTGTGTCCTCCACCTCTGAAAGAGGAGCCAGTGCTCTTAACCACTGAGCCATCTCGCCAGCCCCTGTTTTACTACATCTTTAATCTGTATATACTCTGCATTGATTTAGATCTATTGTTCTTGAACAGTAAGACTGTTGTATGCTGCAAAGCTCTTTCCAGCCCTTTGTTTCACAAGTCAGTACTGGAACTTGGCCATGGTGGCGGTAATTGACACCATGCATGGAAATCAGCAAATATTACAGAGGAGTGCTTTTGATTGATCAGCGAACTTACTGTTTTACTGATTTAGCAACAGAGAAGGAAGCAGCAGGCATCTCCTATAGAAGATCAGATAGCGAATGTTGCAGGCTCTGTGGCTCATACAGTCTCTGTCACAACTGCTCACCTGTGCCTAAGTGAGCAGGCATACAAAGGTCCAGGGAACTTCACCCACAAAAACAGGCTCAGGCCAGAGCTGACCAGTGTCATGATTTGTTGATCCCTCAGCTGAAGACCCAAGAACATGCTTCAGATGCAGATTAGATTTGAATGCACATCTTGTCTGCAGCATGGATGGTCTAATGTAGAAGATATGGTCCCCCAGCATTCCCGTGTCTTTTTTGTGTGTATTTGTGTGTGTGAGGTGTTCTTCTGGAGGCCAGAGGACAATGTGATAGCATCAGCGGTCCCTCCTCAGGTGCTTTCCAGCTTTTGTTGTTGTTTAGCCTATCTCTCAGTGGCCTGGAACTTGACAATTTAGATGGCCAACCGCTGGGCTGGAGCGACAGCTCAGCTGTTAAAAGCCATAGCTGTTCCTGCACAGCAGCCAGGTTCAATTCCCTGCACTCATACCACAATTCGCAACCCTCTGTAACTCCAGTATCAGGGAATCCAGTGCCCTCTCTCGGATTCTGCAGGCACCAGGAATGCACATGGTGCACAGATAATACATGCAGGTAAAACACCCATACACATAAAATAAAATTTAAAAATGGTTTTGAAGATGGGCTGGCTGACCAGTGAACCTCATAGACCCACCCATCTCTGCTTTCACAGTGTGCGTCACACACTTGGCTCTTTTTACATGGGTTCTGAGGAGAGAGCTCAGGTCCTCATGCTTCCAAAGCAAGCACTTTACCTACTGGGCTGTCCCCCTGGCCCTTAAAAACTTATATTCCAAACTCCACCACGCAGTTTTCATTCATCAACACAAACAAAAATGCCAAGCAACATTCCATTCCAGAAGCTCATCGTGTGTCAACGGCAGCTGAAGGTTGGCGAAATAGAAGAATTCAGCCCAAATTTCTAACAATGTTCTGTGAAAACCAATTAGCTGTATGGAATTTACAATCCACAGGGTTGTAGGTTTCATTACTGCTTGCAAACCCTGTGCCAAGCGTCTTTTGTTATTAGAGAAATCCATATTGACGGCACGCATGTACATGGATACTGGCTGTTCAAAACATTTCCCTGAACGCCACTCCTTGGAAGGCACTTGGTCTTGGGGCAGAATAGTAGATGCAAATGGATTTGAGAAAAGGGCATTGCTGCCAAATTCCCAAGCCAAGTGTATCTGAATCTCCCGATAGGCCCATTGGAGGTCGGTGAGGGGTGAGAGGAGCCCAAGACATCTCCATTGTGTAGACGAGAAAACTGGGGCCACACTTGAGTTGCTTCACTAGTTATTGATGGCAGGAAATTCCAGGCTAAAGTCTGTTCAGCTGCAGAGGTCATCCTCAAGGCTGCCTCATTCAAAACAGAGTATTTGGTGCAGAAGAACCAAATGCAGGGTGTGTGTGTGTGTGTGTGTGTGTGTGTGTGTGTGTGTGTGTGTGTGTATGTGTGTATCATGAAACATCAGTTGAAAATGGGAGAAACTGCAGAGTTGGAGTTGATGACTAGGGTAAGGCCAGGCAGGGAAAAGGGAGGCTGACAGGGGGCACACACCCAAGTACTGGTTACAGATGTAGCTGAGAGGAGACCCTTGGACATGCAGGGAGGGAGGGGGGACTTCCTGAGTCAGATCTGTGACAGCAAGCACACATTAGGCTATGTGTCCTAATGAGCACATTGTGAGTATGAGCACGTCTGTAAGTCAATTGAGTGGTTTGCGATGGAGAACACAGTTCCAGTGAGGTGCATATACACCACACACAAGGAAGGAAGGAAAGGAGAGAGGGAGGAAGGGGGAGGGAGGAAGGGAGGGGAGGGGGGAGGGAGGGGGCAGGGAGGATAGCAAGGAAGGAAGGAATGGGGAAGGAGGAGGAAGGGAAGAAGGGAAAGAAAGAAGGAAGGGGGAGGAGAGAGGAAGACAGGGATGGCGATGCCTCGGGAGAGAATGTAGTGGGCCTGGTTTCTAGAAGGTCACTAACAAGCAGAACTAGAGAATAGGTCAGTCAGCCTCTGATGGCCAGATGGCTTTGACCGAGGAATGGGCATCACTGGAATCCGGATTGTTCCATCCATGCATCTAAATAGGGGAAAATGAGGCTCTGTGTCCCTGTTTCAAGCAATAGAAAGTCTGCTTTAAAAGCTTAAGAAGAAAGGGGAGGCTCCTGGCTTCTGTAGCGCACATTCAAGTGCAGTGTCAAGATCTCTGAGGATCGAAGCCCTGATTCCTCTCTAGTTCTCCACCCCATTGCCTCTGGGGGCTTCCTGTTGAAGTAATCAGGAACCTCAACAGAAGTCACTAAGTCTTTGTCGCTTCACACTCCCCCAGTATGCCCGCTTCTGAATATAAGTTCCCATTTGCTCGTCTTTGTCATGTGTCCATCTTTGGTACAATCAGGGAGGTCAAGGAGATGGGTCCAGCACCTACACAGGCCTGCGTGGCACTGAACTGACAGCCTTGTTATGGTCACATGAAGAAAGAGGTATTGACCATCCAATAAGGGGGTGTGGTTTTACCAATTGGAAGGAATGGTTGCTGAAAAACCAAAGCAACAGCTTCTTAATCACTGTGATTTTCCAGAGCATTCTTAGCTCTAGAACAACTGCTAACACTATGGCTTGGACAAGGTCCTTGTCATCTGCTCTGAAGGACGGGAAGGATGGAGAATTAACAGTCTTGGAATAAACACTTGTGTGTGTGTGAAGCTGCGCTTAGTACACCTGTTGCTGCTCCAGTTCTGGCAATTTGTCACCCTAGTCTCACAGAGGAAGGAACAGTGTTCAAGACAGTCAAGCGGTTTTCTCACACACACACAGCTGGCACCTGCTAGAGGCGGTAAATAGAGGTCTGGGTCTCCATCCTTCGGCAGTGAGGAAAAGCTGACTTCTGGTCTCTTCTCCTCATGGAGTCTAGTGTTAACGCCTTACTCAAATATTTAGTTGATCTTTCAATAATATATTCTTTACGCTCTTTCCAAAGCTCAAAATGGAACAAGATGTCTTCCCTTCCATCACTGATATTTGCTGTGAGATGCTATTTAGATGCTGCTAAACGCAGAAAAAGCACCAGACTTAGAAGATGGTATTATTTATACTGCCCCAATAGTCATGAGGTCTCCAACCAGCTTCACCGGCAATCAGCCTGAGTGGTGAGTGTCCTCTGCTCACACATCTGTGCAACAAATGGTAATGTTACAGAATCAGCACCCCAGGCAGAAAGCAAGAGAATGGAGTTAGTTCCCCCTGCCCCTCGCCCCTGTCTCTACCACCTGGCAGCTGCTCTCTAATGAACAACTTGACCTCCATCAGCTTCTGTACTGTGTCCAATCACACTTGTCTTCAGATGCACCAGACAGACAATCATTTTCCTGACACTGTTTGTTCTTCCCACAACCTGTGTTCTTCCTGGCCACAGGGGACATATTCCTGACTCAAAGGCAGACAGCCCACTAATAAGAAACAATGCTGTCCAGGAGAGAATTCCAACGGAGAAGAGTGGAGTGTTGCCAGGCTGTGCTGGTGACTTGAGCTGGAAGGTGATAGGCCGACAGAGCTGGAGTCCAGCTCCAGCTGAACAACAAAGGAGCAGAGGATGCCAGCGAGACCAAAGAGCAACAATGAACAGACAAGAGGCAGAGTGAGGGTGGCAGCCAACCTCCTCAGTGACAGAGGAAGGCAGTAGCCTTCACTCTTAGAGTAAGAGAGCACTTAGACTATGCATCATCAGGATGAGTCATAGGAATTCCCCATTCCTTGGCATCAGAGCAATACAACACAGACCACAGAGAGGACAACGGGGACTGTTAGGAGAACTTTAATTTCTAGCACATAGTAGGTGCTCAATAAACCCAGATGTGGTTCTTTTCTAGAGTTTGGTTGCAAGGTAAAACACAAGCAAACTGTCTCCACTTGGGTCCTCTCCCATCCTCCCTCCAGTCCTCCAAACCACGATCAAACTCGCCCTATAAGATATACTGCACAATTAGTGTGCCCCTCTTAGCCTTGGCTAATTAGCTCTTTTATCAATTAAAAATATTTTTTCCCATTAAGCCCAGGAGTTGAGAGGGAGAATGGAGCCCCCTCCTTGATTTCTAAAAGCTCCGGAAAGCCCAGTAAGATAATGTCACTGATTTGGTTCATTTCAGGTGCACATCAGGCTACTCAACCTAGGTGAATTTAATGACTCAGGACAGGTCGGGCAATGAATGTCCCTGTAAATCATTTCTAATTGCAAGCATAAAAATTAAAAATCAGTCTGAAGAGCAAGATAACACAGTGCTAATGGCGGAGAGCAGTAATCTGAAGATGGAGGTCCCTGCAGCAGTCAGGCCCGTTTGGATGACAGAGCACTGAACCTCTGGGGACTGTGCCTGGAACAAAAGGCCGGGGGCCTACTTCAGTCTTTAATGACTTGCTAGGACAGAAGGAAATTAACTGTATTTTCACACTGTAATTATAAAACTTGAAAAGGAATTTCCCCCTTCACACTCTTTATTTTTCTCTCATCCAGACAAACCAATACCCTGTCTATTCTTATAAGGGTAGCGTTAAAGATCCATTATGTTCAGCTGTGTCGTGTTCAAAGTCCGGTTCGTAAATTAGGTCCAGACGGAGGAATCAATAGTTGTACAGCGGAGGCCTGAAGAAATTTGAAAAAGCCGAGTCCTATTTCTAACATTCATATGATACTGTAGTCCCTTAGAGTAGTTGATAGCTACCTCCCTGGATGCAGAGCACCGGACTGAAACAGTTCAAGGGTGGGAAGACTGATTTGGGCTTGTGGTTTAGGAGAGCTGTTTGTCTAAGTGGAGACAGTTTGGTGTGGAGCAACTCCGTCTGTGGTAGTTGAGGCACATGCCCACTGCTTTCTGCTCCACAGAGGGAACCAGGGCAAACCTTCAGCCATCTTCCCACCTAGGCCCTGCCTCCTAAAGGTCCACAGCCTTCAAAACATTGCCACAAGCTGGGGACAAAGTGCTGGGAACACATGAGCCTGTGAGGGGTATTCCAGAGTTTCACTTCAGTCAGAATCAAGATAGCATTAAAACTCTCCCCTCACGATGACTGAAAACTACAAATTGCACCCCTCTTTTCTTGTGTCTTGAGTTGGGTGGATACAAAACCATCTTTCTGTCTCTAGGAGGTGCTTCCTAAAGGAACCCTTATCTGAACACTCCTTCCTCTTTTCCCAGAATATCCCCGTCCGGATGGGACATGCTCTCCTTCCGGTTTCCTCTGAACACTGTGCTGAATCGAATCCAGGCTTTGTCACTCAGGGCTGCAACAAAAGAGAACTGAGTTCTTTCTTACAGATCAACAGTGACGGCCTGTGAGAACACTAATCACCTGACCACACACACCTGATCTGTAGGACAATGGAAACCTATGTTATTGCCAGGTTAACCTGGGAGAGAGCAGTAGAGAAAACAGCAAAGCATTAACACTGGTGAGTACAGAGATCGGACAGGGTGTGTGTTTTTGTAGACAGATAATCCTATTTAAATACACACACCCCAACATACACACTATTCTTGCTCTTGATACTAAGAAGAACACCTTGGGATAGTTTCTATGGAACTTTAAAATATTTCTGAGAGCCTTTGAGAAAATTACAGTATTTCCTAGGACTGGAGGGGTGGCTTGCTGGTTAAGAGTGTGTAGTGCTCTTTCTTGCAGAGGACCTGAGTTGGGTTCCCAGCATCCATGTCAGGTGGCACACAATCACTTATACCTCCGGCATCGGGGGTTGGGAGGTGGGGTCTGACACTCCCTTCTGGCATCTGTGGGCACTACACTCGCATACACAAACCCAGGAATAAAAATGAAATCTTTAAAAATTATAAAGTTCCTCTGAGCATCTGGGGTAGCATTGCCCCATTGCTCCACACGAGTTGAATACAGTTGTGTGGTGAGGTGACAGAGAAAAGGAGAAAACCAGGGATGGGTTTGGAGAAGACACAGAAGGAGTTGCCAAGGGCAATGGCAGGGAGAAGAGCTGGGTTTGGGAGCAGAGTCTCTCTTCCACTGGGGTGCTCCGCAGCCCAGGCAGAGCATCCTTTCTGTCAGGAGCCTTGGTCACATGCTCACTGCCTGCTGGGCTCCTCCTCAAACTTCAGAACCAGTTGGTCAGGTGCAGGGCCTGGGCACATGCATTTCTAACCAGTTTCCAGGCAACACTGCTGCTGCTGACTTGACCACCAATTCTGTGATCCATTGCTCTGGACCAGTGGGTGTACAGACAGAAAGCAGCCATGTTTTCAGGTCATAACTCAGTCACCAGGAGAGGCTCCCTTTGCCCCCCAACCATATTCATAGGAGACAGAAGTCACTGGTTCAAGGAGAGTAAGCCCCTGCAGGCCTTTCTGAATGTACAGTCATTCCCAGAGACAAGAACCCAGCACAGGAGCTAGAGATGGCTGTGAGCTATCATGTGCGTGCTTGGGATCTGAGTCTTGGTCCTTTGGAAGAGCAACAAGTTTTCTTAAACACTGAGGGATCTCCTCAGCCCTTGTTGGTTTACTTTAAGATAGGTTCTTACTATAAAGTCCAGGGTAGCCTTGAGGGCACAGTCTTCTTGCTGCGGCCTCACAAGTGTTAGGATAACAGACAAGCACCCCCACACCTGCTTCCAGCATTATTTTGGTTATGATGGAGGCTATGTATTTGTGAACAGAACTGGGCTGGATAGCTCAACAAACTCAGAAAAATCAGAGAGCCGAGAAGGTGGGAAGCCATGAGAACTTGTGTTTAACATCATTCTGCCATCTTTCTCCATCTCATCACAACATGTTCTCATGTTGGCACTTTTCATACTGAATTACAGTAAGTGAATATTAATCTGAGCGGATACTAATCACCCGTGACAGAAAATTCCCACTCTGATCAAACTTTCATAACATATTAGGAGTAAAAGGCCCTCTGCTGCCTCATACAGGCCAGTCTCCATGTGACCCATCAGCAGATGGCAGGAACAACATCTGTTCACCTGGAGAAGGCTCCTTAGCAGAGCCCAGTGACAACATGGACACTGGGATGGCGCTGCAGATGTTGGCTGTCCAAACAGCAATCCTATCCTCCATCAAGTGGTCAGTAATAACCAGTGTCCTGCACCCTTCCTGTACCTGAGAACTGGCAAAAACCCTGCCCACAAAGATGTCGGATGTGTGTGGGAACATTAAATCTTGGAATCTTAGAGTTGAAACACCTTAAGTCTCTTCTAATCCAATATGTTTCCTTTTGAGCTATCAGCTTGTGGAAAGGACTAGAGATGTTCCTTGACTTACAGTGGAGTTATGTCCGATTACCTCCTAGAAATTGAAAACAGCACTAAGCTGAAAATGGACTAGATGACATCTAACCTACCAAAAATCATGGCTTAGCAAACCGAACACTGTAGAGTGCCAGGTGTTCACCCAGGAGATAGCCTGGCTTGCTGCTCTCCAGCATCTTGAGAGGGGATTGGACCACCTGTCACTAGTCCAGGAAAAGATCAAGATTCAGAGTTCAGTGAAGAATGATTAGTACTGACCATGTCTCAGGTTTGCAACATCATAACATCACAGAATTGTGTATCTAACCATCAAAAATTGGGGACTGACTTACATGAATTTAACCCGAAGACAAGAAATCTTCCACAGGAACTCGCTGTTAGCTACAGTGTAGAAATAATATCAACTCTGTCACTTCTAACCCAGTTGCCATAGACAGCCCTTTAGGAGAGTTCTGTGCCAATGCTTATCTTGGCACTGTGGTGCTTCATTTTGATCTAATGCAATAGTGTTTGACATTTAATGGATTTGTCTGACATCTTGAGATACTGAGTTATTTGTGTTTTCTTATTTTATATGTTTTTCTAGATGACTCATTTTTTGACTTATTTCTCCTTTTCTTTTTTAAAAAAATATTTATTTATTTATTTATTTATTTATTTATTTTATTTGTGTGTGTGTGTGTGTGTGTGTGTGTGTGTGTGTGTGCCTGCGTGAGTTTGTGTACCATATGCACACAAGTGCCTGAGAAGATAAGAAGAAGGCATCAGAGTCCTTGGAAATGGAGTTAAGAGGTGGTTGTGAACCACTAGGTGTGAGTCTATAGTGTTGGTTTGAAAGCTATAGAGTGTATTTCTATTCTTTCTGATCCATATTATTCTAACCCATTTAACTATATACAGTATTTGCACAGCAAACTCTTTCAAGTCACTCAGCATTGCCATATTCCTCCCCATTATAACGCAAATCTTAGTGTGTGAAATGACTATATAGCCCCAGAGTCCAAAGTGTTTACTACTTGGCCCTTTAAAAAAAGTTCACAGGCCCTCACTTTGGAATAGTTTTGTTAGGCTAGAAAAGTCAAGGTTGACGGTGACTTTCCTTCAACACTTTGGCATCTGCTGGCCTTTAATATTGCTTAAGAGTAATGATACTTTATGCACTAAATATTTTTTTAATTAAAAATGTGGTGCTATGTATTAAACCCAGGGTTTCATGCAAGCTCAGTGTGGTGGTTTTAAAAGAAAATGGCCCCCAAAGGGAGTGGCACTATTAGGAGGTGTGGCCTTGCTGGAGTAGGTGTGGTCTTGTTGGAGGAAGTGTGTCACTGTGGAGGCGGGCTTTGAGGGCTCATATATGCTCAAGCCACATCCAATGTCTCAGACTACTTCCTGTTGCCTGCCTACCAAGATGTGGGACTCTCAGCTCCAGCACCAGGTCTGTCTGCATGCCACCATGTTACACCATGATGATAATGGACTGAACCTCTGAACTGTAAGCTGCCACCCCAATTAATTGTTTTTCCTTTATAAGAATTACCATGGTCATAGGGTCTCTTCACAGCAATAGAAACCCTGACTAAGACGCTCAGCAAGCACCCTGTCAATGGAGCTATGTCCCCAGCCCTGTGCTTTAAAGTTTTACTCTGACATATGTGGTTGTGAATTTTTTTTTTTTTTGTCACTGCTTTGAGTTTGGCGTGCATCTCTATCTAAAGGTCCATGTGTGTCTTCATTCTGGTCAGCCGCTGTTACTGTGCCATTTCCTTTGTTGGAGCCTCTGACTTTGTGTCTGCAGCTCAACTTTTTTGGGCTTTATTTCCTCTTTTGCTAGGGTTGAAACAAGCCACTATGTTTTTTGGGGTTTTTTTTTTTTTTTTAGATTTATTAATTTATTATGTATACAGTGTTCTGCCTGCATGTGTCCCTGCAGGCCAGAAGAGGGCACCAGATTTCATTACAAGTGGTTGTGAGCCACCATGTGGTTGCTGGGAATTGAACTCAGGACCTCTGGAAGAACAGTCGGTGTCCTTAACCACTGAGCCATCTCTCCAGCCCGGCAGCTCAACTTTTAAAAGGAAAATCTCCACTGTTTTGTTTTGTTGAACATTCTCT
Source organism: Peromyscus aztecus (assembly GCA_902168405.1). Classification (NCBI taxonomy): domain Eukaryota; kingdom Metazoa; phylum Chordata; class Mammalia; order Rodentia; family Cricetidae; genus Peromyscus; species Peromyscus aztecus. The sequence continues at coordinate 10,341 of CABHPQ010158294.1, read as the reverse complement.
CTATTGTGCTCCATGCTGAGTGAATTCGTTACCCCCTTCCAATCCAGCAGTTCTTCAAATGATTAACCTGTTGTTTTCCCCTGGCTGGGTGATTAGCCTTTCTTTGTTTTTGAGGTTTCTGATTGGCTATCATTTCACTTGTCTGCTTGCCTTTTATTGCTGGCTCCCTTTTCCTGCTTGACAGCTTTGCAGTAGACTCTGTGAGGATTACCTGCCATCTGCTCTCCAGTGACATTTCAGGGCTCTGTCCCAGTCTGGCAGGGAAAAACCATTTATCCAATCACCAGGCAGGGGCCAACATGGCAGAACTCCTATTCGTGAGTCTCTGTGTTCAGCCCAGTGGTACTGATTGTCCCCTGGAGGATAGCTGTCTGGAATCATGCTTGGTTGTTACAACTTGTTCCAATTTGAATCGAAAGGCCTTGTGGTGGTTTGCAGGAGAATGGCCCCCATAGGTTCATATATTTGAATTGTCCCAAGTCCCTGGAACTGTTTGGGAAGGATTAGAAGGTGTGACTTTGCTGGAGGAGGTGTGTCACTGGGGGCCAGCTTTGAAGTTTCAAAAGCCCAAGCCATTCCCAGTGTGCTCTCTCTGCCTTGTACCTGTGGACCAAGATGTAAGCTACTGCTCCAGCACCACGCCTGCTGCCAGGCTCTCTGCCAGGATGGTCATGGACTCATCCTCCAAAACTGTAAGCCCCAAATAAACTCTTCTGTAAGTTACCTTGACCATGGTGCCTTATCACAGCAACAGAAAAGGAACAAGGACAGGGCTGGTTGGGGCTGCTGTGCTTTCGGAGGTGACTGGATCAAGAGGGCACTAGCCCGATGGGCTACTAGGAGGTGGGGCCTGTTTGGAGGACATAGGTCAGTGAAAGGTATACCTTGTTTCCGGCCCCTTTTCTTTGCTTCCTGTCCACCATGAGGTGAGCATCTTTCCTCTTTTGTGTGCTTCTCACCATGGTGTTGGGTGTCACCCAGACCACAGTGACAGGGCTGAGGGGTAATGGATTAAAACCTCTGAAACAATCAACCTTTCCTGCTGGCAAGTTGTTTTTCTCAGGCATTTTATCACAGCGTTGAAAACCAGACATACAACCACTGAGTAGGGCCAGGGATGGTGAGAAACATCCTGCAAAAACCCAGGGCAGCCATGCTCCATGAAATAACCTCGGGTCATGTGCCTAGAGTCCTGATGGTGACAAACTGTCATACTACCTCCAGGAGAGGCTGGGAATGTTCAGCCTGTCTTCATAGGTCAGGGAGCTACACTCTGGCCCCCAGATTTCGACAGCAGACTGTATCTGGGGGAGCACTGTGAATCCTTGTCATCTCTCACGGATGTCCCTTTGATCACCACTATCAGCTGCCACCCCAAAGTTGCTGGTCAGGAGACTCAGCCCCACTCATGCTGCTTTTCTGGCCCCTGGATGTTTCTCGCTAAGCTATACCTTTTGTACCTCTTTGGCTTCCTGCTTAATAATTTATTTCTTGAGAATATACATTTGGGACAAAGATTTGGGGCTAATACACGACTTTATGGAGCCACTTTATCCCAAGAGAACCTCTTCACTCCAGGTCTGAGGAATCTGATGCCCTCTTCTGGTCTTCTCAGGTAGTCGCATGCATAAGGTACACAAACTTCAGGGAGGTACGTGAAAACAGTAAATTAAATAAATAAATACTTTTTTTTAAAAAAAAGAAAAGGAGAAATAAGTCAAGAAATGAGTCATCTAGGAAAACAGTCAATTAGTAAGAGTCAATTATTCAAGCACTTGTTTATCTTCTCATTTTATTTCTTTTCTAAATAAAAATATCAGATGCTGGGAAGTAAGCCCTCATAAAATTAAAATACAGTATACGCTTCTAATACAGTATAATTTAGAGGGCTGTCATATTCTCTTTCTGGTTTGGATGTGATGAGCCCCACCCATTGAAGTTCAGGTATTGAAGTGGTTTCTAGCTGATGATGTTGTCTGGGAAGGTACTGAAACTTTAGAATGTGGGGCCTAACCTGAGGAGATAAGTCACCCGGGGTGTGTCCTTGCAGCTGCGTCTTGTCCTCAGCTTTCTGTCTCCCTGTCTGTTTCCTGTCTGACTGTGACGTGAGCTGTTCTGTCACACTTCACCATGACAGACTGAGACCGTGAGTGAAGGAAACATGTTCTCTTGGTTACATCAGCCATCTGTCATTTCAGTGAGCAACCTCCTCCATTCCCCCCCGCCCCCACAAAAAAAAAACCCTCAGTAAAACCCTGGATTCTTTCTTGGTGACTGTAGCTTGAATCTTAAAAGGTCTTATTAATAAAATCAAACCCAGTGCCAGGTATTGTAGTGAATGCTGGAAGATCAGAGAAGCAGAGCAAGCCACAGCCACCTCACCTCGCCAATTCCTCAGCTGATCCTGTTTCCTCAGACTGGAAGCCTCTGAGTCCTCATCCAGATGGATCTCAGCTGAACTGCTACTCAAAAGCCTAAAAGCTTAACCAGCCTAGTTCCTGGTCCTCACACCTTAAATATCTTTCTGCTTCCTGCCATCACTTCCTGGGATTAAAGGCTCTTGTTACCATGCCTGGCTGTTTCCAGTGTGGCTTTGAACTCACAGAGATCCAGACGGATCTCTGCCTTCGGAATGCTAGGATTAAAGGTGTGTGTGCCACCGTTTTCTGGCCTCTGTATCAAGTGGTTGTTCTGTTCTCTGACCCCAGATAGGTTTATTAGGATGCACAATATATTGGAGGGACACGATATATTACCACAGGTGGCCCTGAAAATGTTATACAACATGTGGCTGTAGTTGTAGAGTGGTTGCCTACCACGCACAAGGCCCCAGGTTCAATCCCCAGGACTGCTGGAAGAAGACAGGAAAAAAAGAATATTTTGAATTCTCACTAGAGCCATGGACATTGTAAATGTGGTTGTCTGAAAGAGACCAGTCCATGCAGCATTGTTTGAAGCAGTAGCTACTAGAGGTTTGATAACTCTCAGGGGCTCACACAGCAAGGGGGAAGAGGAGAGCCAGGATTGCCCCATCTGTGGCCTCTGCAAGCAGTGCTTCTGCTAGTACAAACTGCCCTGGCAGCGGGGGCCCTTATTGCTTTTCATTTTTCTGTTATTATTAATTTAAAAAAATTTTTTATTATTCTTATGTGCATTGAAACAGTTCCCATTTACTATTCGAGGTCTTTTAACTCTGGCCAGATGGTTGAAATAATGGCTGCATTTATGCATTTATAAATTGACCATACATTTAAGAAACAACAACCCATTGAATATATCAGAGTCGATGCAATTCCATTTAAAAATTTTTAAATGACCAGCTTACTAAAAATAAAAAATAAAAAGTGCAATTTCTACTGTATTATTGCCTATGAAATATTACAAGTGCCAAATGTAATTACCTTAATGCTATTTTTGATATCCTATCAGCAAATTACACTGAGTCCCCACTGTGACACTTCTCTCAGGGTAAGCATTATCCTGGTGTGATTGTAGGCCCTGGGGAAAATGGCATTTCGGGTGTTGTGGCAATTAGCCCCCGAGCCTGCCAGGGAGGCCTGGTTCCCAGTCACTTGTGGAATGGTGAACCTGTAAACATCTAGGACATTTACCTCCTGTTTGTTTTTTTTTCCAATTAATCCCCAGAGAATCCTCTTTATATACACAAAGAATCATTTTATGCAATAAGAACTTTTCTTACTCTGCTTCCCTTCCTAATCATCTGAAAATCTCCGTCTCCTATTAAAACACACACCATGAAAACTGGAAAAGGAGCTAATAATGATACATTGTGCTGAGGACTAATACCCTAATGCACAGAGGAGAAAGCACACGTGATGTGATGTGCTGGATGAAGGATTAACTCTCTTCATGTTGAGCAAACAAAAATAATAACTCCTAGCAACCTCTGGAGGCCAGTGATTTACTTCCTAAAATTCACAAGCTTATTAAAAGATTTTTAAAATGATGCAAAAAGCACCTTCCCACACATTTAAACCTTACAAAATACCCACTTACTTTGGGTATCAAAACACCACGTGCTGAAGTCCCATCTGGCTTAGAGGACGCTAGACAGGGAAAAGGCACCCTCCAAGCACGAAGGATGCCATTTAGTGTGTAGAATTTGAAATGGTCTGGTACAAAACAAAGGATTACATCTTTATCTTATCCCCAGTGAGCTCTGTTAAAAATGAACTAGAGGAGCTGGGGAGGTGGCTCCGTGGGGAAGGGAACTTGCTGTGAAAGTGTGAGGAAGGACCTGAGCTCAAGCCCCCAGCACGGACATAAAAAAAAAAAATGATGAACACAGGCACCTGTAACCTCAGCAGAGGTTGGGCACAGACAGATGGACTCTAGGAGTTCATTGGCCAGCTGGCTTTACTGAAAGGGTGAACTTCAGGCTCAATGAAAGACCCTCTCTCAAGTAAATAAAGCCTAGAGTGACAGAGGAAGACACATGATGGCTTCTTCTGGCCTAGGGACAGGCTCATGTGTGTGCACATGTGCACATTTGTACACACAATACATATATTCAACCAGACCCCAACATACACAGACACACACACACACACACAGACAGAGATAGAGACAGAGACACAGAGAGACAGAAAGAAATAAACTGGGAAGACTCCTGAGTTGTTGATTTCTTTGGATGGAATTGTATGATAATTGCAGTTTCGAGGCTGGAATTAGTTATCAAGGATTCCTGCTGGTTGTTCCTCGCCTGGCAGCCTTTTCCAGCTTAGTTGGAAAGACAAAAACAATAAGGTCAGTTACTGACCCCTGAGCAACTTTGCATCTCCAGTGTCTATTTCGGGTAGCAAGCTACCCCTTCGGCTGCCACTCCGTTCAGCAAATGTAATTAATAAACTATCAGCAGCTCTCAGCTCTCCACACAGCCTTAGAGAGTGCACAGGGAAGAGAAAGCAACGGAGATCTATTTATTATGCAGCAGCCCCTGTCTGGGTCTCTCATGCTCTCTTAAGTTCTCCATATCTCTAGACCAAGGTGCTTGGATTTATTCAAGGAAATTGGGTTCCTCCTCTGATGACAGAACTGTCCCTGCTCTTTCCCAGATTCATTACACATGTCAGCTTTTGTAGCCTAAAGCTTGGGTGGTGACTATCTCCCAAAGGCTCATATGTTGGGGCCTAGTAGCATGACGTTAGATCATTCTGGAGAGTGTCCTGGGGCGGGGGAGATGAATATTGAGACCTCTTGCCCTCTCCTTGTCTCCCAGCTGCAGTGAGGTAAGTGGCTGCCTCTACCTTGTGCTGTCATTCCAGAAAATTCCTCACTGAAGGCCCCAACAACAGTGCGAGGTGAGCAGAGAAACCACTGAAGGCTGAGCCGGTTAGCCCCTCTTTGCTCAGCCTGACTTCTCTCTAGTGCCTGGGACAGTAAACAAGATACTGAATACTCTAAGGAATCCCCAAGGCCTGACTGGACCCCCACAAAGGCCAGTGGAAGGATACCTGGTGTGTGTGTGTGTGTGTGTGTGTGTGTGTGTGTGTGTGTGTGTGTG
>CABHPQ010158292.1:0-23196 GCA_902168405.1 Peromyscus aztecus | reverse complement strand
GTGTGTGTGTGTGTGTGTGTGTGTGTGTGTGTGTGTGTGTGTGTGTGGTGGTCAGAGGTCAATGTTGGATGTCTTTTCCATCTCTCTCCATTTTAGTTTCTGCGACAGGGTCTCTCACGGAACCCAGGGTTTGTTTAAGGATCTTCCTGTTTCTGCCTCCCTAGCGCTGGCATTACAGGTTTCTACCATGGCTCCAAGCTTTTTAAAAGCACTATTTTTTATGTGGGTACTGGGTATTGAACTCAGGTTGTCATGTGTGTCTGGCACGTGCTTTCCCGACCTACCCACCCCTTCAGCCCTGACTCAGGCTCTTTGATACCTTTTCTCAAGTTCTCAAACCCAAGCCCTGGTTTCTCCAGTTCTGTTTCCTCTGCTCCTTTAGCTTGGCTGCTTGCCCCGCTGCTGTCCTCATGCTGACTCCAGGCCCAGCTTAGCCTGTGTGTTCATCCCACGGACTCTGACCAAGGCAGCATTCCTAAGCAGAAGCACCCGTGGATGAATGAATTAGTTATAGGAACCCGAGGAAATCATCTGTCCGAGCCCCCTACCCCAGGAACGCCTCCTCTGATTCTGCTGTGTGGACAGGTCCACACCATAGCCCTGTTATCATGGTATTTCTGGCTAATTGTTCTCCTGGAAAGAATGAATTTCCCAAAGCAAATGCAGAGCAAGTAAGAGGCCCCATGTGTCTTATGTGTGCCACCTTTGAGATGGCTCCCTGAGAGACACCACTGGGACCCAAATCGACAGATTTGTTTCTGTCTAAAGATCAATGTCCCTGTTCCCAACAACTCCTGCCTTCATCCTCCTGGAAATTTAAAATTAATTAAAAAGTTACGCATTTTCAAGCTTTTGAATAAACAGTTTTTGATATTTGTGTGAGTTATTTTTCATTGCTGTGACTAATATCCCCGATAGAAGCAACTTGATGGAAGGGTGATTGATTTTAACTTGGAGTTCCAGGGGATTTCAGTCTGTCACAGCAATGGTAGCCTTAGTGCAGTGGGGACATGTGGACAGCCCTCCCATGGTGGCAGACAGGGAGTGTGGAGTAAAGTCTGACCCAGTGACTCACTTCACCAGCCAAGCCCCACTGTGTTCAAATTGTCTTACAAGTGGGGGATTTATTGTTCAAAACGTGAACCTGGGGGGACGTCTTGAATCACACCCTAACAATGTTGTCAGTGGATCATCTGTTAGGTACCAAATGATGTCCAGCAGCCTACCTGAATTATTTATCCTAGTTAGGTTCAACTTAAGAAGAGTTTTTGAGTGGGGGGCTGGAGAGGTGGTACAACAGTTAGGAGCATGTATGGGTTTTCCTGTGCCCACATAGGGTGGCTCACAATCACATATCACTCCAGGGGACTCTGATGCCCCCTTCTGGCCCCTTTCAGCACTGCACTCATGTACACTTACACACATGTATAATTAAAATTAAAACAAATCTTATATATTTTTAAAATTTTATGAATGAATATTTTGCCTGCATGTATGTATGTGCACCACATGAGTGCTTGGTGCCTGAAGAGGTCAGAAGTTAGTGTCAGATCCCCTGGAACTGGAATAACAACAGTTGGTTGTATGAGCCATCATGTGGTTGCTGGGAATCGAACCCAAGTCCTCTTGCAAGAACCATTCATGCTTTTAGCTGCTGAGCCATCTCTCCAGCCCCCCTAAAATTAAATCTTAAAAAAATGTTGGAGTGTACTTTGTGTGTGCCCCTTCTGTGATATCAGTTCTCACATTTGCTCGCTGAAGCAGGGCAGAGGAATGGGACCCCCATGCCGGAGGAAATGCAGTAGGAAAAAGCCCCTCGTGTCAGGGCATCAGTCACTTCTCATCATGAGAGCCCACATCCATCCATCCTTTGCTCCCTGACGAGGTGTGAATAATGAAAGGAAGTTGCTTAAAATGTCAGTCATCTGGGTCTATTGGTAGCACTGTTTGGGATGGAATTCGCATGTAATAGAACTTCGGATCACAAATGAATACATTCTCAGGCAGAGCTCTAACACCTGTGATTCATACAGGAGCTTGCCACACTAATAGAGCTGGTGCAGTTCTCTTGATAACACTCTAGACACGGAGAGATCATTTTCTTGAATACGTGAGTGTGTATAGCTCACCCTGCTCTCTTCCCATCCAGCATCCAGGAATGGCTCTCTCAAACCTTCCCTGGATTAGAGGGAGGAAACAAATTTGCTTCTCTCATATCTGACTCCTTCCTTCCTGGGGCAGAGGAAGATGCTACCCAAGGACTAACAGTGGCCTGGCGGGGGAGGGTGTGTGTGGTTACCCAGGACTCCATGGAGGTCAGGGCTCCCTCAGAAGGCTGCCAGTAGGGGACTGACCAGCTTTGGTGCTGCCCCACACCTGGGCTTTATTCAGCCGTATTCTGGAAGCCTGGTGAGCTTGAGGTGTGAGATGTGTCCTATGGTGGCCTGCGAAATGCCATAGGGACCTTGCAATGACACTGCATTCAATGCAATTTCTCCACCAATCTGCTTTCAAGCCTCCTGATGGTGTCTGGAGCTGGGATTCTTGGTTCAAATATGTCGTTAGACCTGCCTCTGTGTATTTGCTAGTCCCTCTTTATTCGATAAACCAAGGGCAGATGCTGGATTCAGAGCATTCCGCAGGCAACGATATTCAGCTAGTGCTAAATAACACCACTTAAAGTGGCATTTACTGTATCATTTCATTGTATTTATGACAAGTGATACTGATTTCCCTTTATGGTCATGATAAAGATTCCTTCTAAATAAATTTCTTTAGATAAAGAGACCCAGAAAAATATTGAGTGAATAAGACATGTTGGCTTGTGGGAGGGACCTGAAGGTGCTGTGTGAGTAACAGTGGCCTGGGAAAGAGGCTGGGTGGCTGTCCTTGGAACTCTTGTATTGTTTCAGAAATCATTGTGGCTCTGCATGGATTCAAAGCTATTTGAAAATACTGCTGCCATGTACAATTATTGTGGGCCAATTAAAAATAAAACTACACCCCCGCCAAGCCCCAAAGACATGATGAATGCTTGGAGTGATGGATATGCTAATTACCTTGATTTGATTATCACATAATGCATGCATGTATTGAAACACCACACTAAACTTAGAAATACGAACAATTGCTATGTGTCAATTAAACAAATTAAAAACCACTGAAAGCTATGTGTGATGATGAATGCCTCTAATCCCAGCACTTGGGAGGCGGAGTGAGGCAGGAGGGTTTTGAGTCTGAGGCCAGCTTGGACTATGCTGTGGACCCTGTCTTGAGAAACCCCAAACAAAAACCCCAAGCAAAACAACCCACTGACCAACCTCCCACTATTTTCAACTGAAAAAGGAAAAAAAAGAAGTTCTTTGTTCAGAATTTGGAATAGGGGCTGGAGAGGTGATGGCCCAGTGGTTAAAGGCGCTTACTGCTCTTTCGGAAGAATGGAGTTTGCTTCCCAGCTCCAGGGTAAGGCTGTTTACAACCATCTGTAATGTCAGCTCCAGGGAATCTGATGCCCTCTTCTGGCTTCCACAAGCATTGTACTCACATGTGTGTGCTCATGCTGGAACACACACACACACACACACACACACACACACACACACACACACACGCTTTAAAAAAATAAAAAAAAATCTAGAACTTGGAATACGTAGAACATACACAAATATAAAAGCAACGGAAGAAAAAAAAGAACCTTGTCCTAAGTGTGCATTCTCTAGAAACAGCCACTGTCAGCATCTTGGATAACTTCATTTTTGCCTTTTAACACACAGCAACGAATTCATCCTCTTTAAAACCAAAACTGAGGGCGTGTGGACACAGTTTTAGAGTCTGCTCTCCCTCTTCCTTTTCTCTTTCTGAGCTGTGAACATTTTCCCATGTCATGGTTTCTGGGACGCTCACTTCTCACCATTTGGTTCAGACCAATCTGCAGATAGTCACCGATGCCCATTCTGAGACGTTTAGGATACACTGGCACCATTTGGTTCAGACCAATCTGCAGATAGTCACTGATGCCCATTCTGAGACATTCAGGATACACTGGCACCATTTGGTTCAAACCAATCTGCAGATAGTCACCGATGCCCATTCTGAGACGTTTAGGGTACACTGGCACCATTTGGTTCAGACCAATCTGCAGATAGTCACTGATGCCCATTCTGAGACGTTCAGGATACACTGGCACCCAAATCAAAGGCTTTGCCCCTCTGACTTTTCATTCGAGGCATTTTTTTGTAAAACACATTTATTCAATCAGTGCCTTGTAGCTGGAGACTTCCCATGGTTAATATTGTAAGTAAATAGTGCGGAAGTTGGCCTTCTTCAGTCTGAGTTCTTGTGGCACGCTTCTGTTTCCTCTAGAGCAGCGTTTCTCAACATGTAGGTCTCCACCTCTTTGGGGTCAAATGGCCCTTCCACAGGGGTGACCACAGGGTCAGAAAACCCAGATATTCACATTATGATTCCTAGCAGTAGCAAAATTATAGTTATGAAGTAGCAACAAAATTTTTCTATGGTGGGGGGGGTCACCCCAACATGAGGGACTGTGTTAAAGGGCCGCAGCATTGGGAAGGTTGAGGGCCACTGCTCTCCACTAGAGAAGCTGTGGAAGCAGAAGGAAATGAGGACTTTTCAAAGCCCACTGCTGTGTGCATGTTTCTTCTCATGAGCGTGTGAGTGTGTGTGTGTGTGTGTGTGTGTGTGTGTGTGTGTGTGTGTGCAAGTGGAGGCCAGAGGACAACATCTGGAATCTTCCTCTATCACAGTCCATCTTTTAAAAAGACATTTTTATTTATGTGTGAGTTCCTGCCTGTGCCAGAAGAGGGCATCCGATCTTCCAGATCTAGAGTTGTAGGCAGCTGTGAAATACTTGATGAGGGGGAGCTGGGACCTGAAGTTGGGTCCTCTGGAAGAGCGAGCAACAGTCTCCATTTATCTATCTATCTATCTATCTATCTATCTATCTATCTATCTATCTGTCTGTCTGTCTGTCTGTCTGTCTGTCTGTCTGTCCGTCCGTCCGTCCGTCCGTCCGTCCGTCCATCCATCCATCCATCTATCTATCTATCTATAATTTCTCTGTTCTTGAATCTGGAACTTTCTAGCTGGTTAGCCTGGCTAGACAGTCAGCTCCAGAGATCCTCCCAAGTCTAGGTTTCCAGCCACAGCCTTTTATATGGGTGCTGGGGATTTGAACCCAGGACATTACGTCTGTGCAGCAATTACTTTACCATCTCCCCTGACCTTCATGAGACTGTTTAACATATGTGAACACCCTTTGCCACAGAGTACCTTTGTATTTGGGGCCCATTTTTGAACAGTTTTAACTGTTGAAGTTTGGCAGTTCTTTACATATTCCCCATACTAGTCCTTTGCCAGCTGTGTGGTTTGCAACTATTTTCTCCTATACACAGAGTGTTGGCTTAACTTCTCCATAGTTTTTTTTTTCAGAGTAGGAGTTTTAACATTTTGATGAGGTCCTATTTATTGGTTTCCTCCACTTGACTTCAGCTTTTCAGAGTACATGACTTAATAACACAAACCAGGATTTCATTAAAAATAGGCATTTTGTAGCTGGGCATGGTGGTGCATGTTTGCAGCCCCAGCACTCAGGAGGAGACTGAGGCAGCGTTCTGATTTCAAGGGTATCCTGGGCTACACAGTGAAACTCTCTCTCTCTCTCAAAAAAGAGAGAGAGAGAGAGAGAGAGAGAGAGAGAGAGAGAGAGAGAGAGAGAGAAAGAAAGAAAGAAAGAAAGAAAGAAAGAGAGAGAGAAAGAAAGAAAAATCTATTTCCTGAGGACCCATTAAACACCAAGAGGTTGTTTAGGAGAAGATTGGCCACAGTGAGGAAAGCATGTAGACCAAGTCTCTGTGCAGCTAGAAAGGAACTAAAAATACAATTTCAGGGAGCTGGAGAGATGGCTCAGTAGTTAACAGCACATTCTGCTCTTGCAGAGGACCTGGGTTCAGTTCTATTATCCTCATGGTGAGTCCCTGAAGGACATCATTTATGTAGAATGAGAAAAGCCAACCAAACATAGGGAATGAACATAAAGGCAGCCTATGGGTAGAGAGAACTTGGCACTGCGGTGTGGCAAAGCTGAGCGGCATGGAAATCCTGGGCAGTTGGGACTGGAGAGCTGAAGACCCTATCGGTGGACCGAGGAGGCAGTGATGGGAAATGAAACACTCTGAAAGCAATGGCAGCCAGGCTAGTTTCACGTATGGAAGGCCTTGTGGGGGCTGGGCGTGGGCTCAGTGGGGGAAGCACTTGCCATGCAAGCATAAGGGCCTCAGTTCAAATCCCCAGCACCCATAACAATCTGGACACCTGGCATGTGTCTCTAAGTTGATTTCTCTTGTCGAGATAAAATTCTGACCAAAACAAACTTGGGAGGAAAGGGGCTATTTCACCTCACAGGTTACAGCCCATCACTGAGGGAAACCAAAGCAGGAACTTGGAGGCAGGAACTGGAAGCAGGGGTTGTGAGAATACTGATCACTAGCTTGCCCAGCCACCTTTGTTTTATAGCTTAGGCCCTCCCCCTGGGGATGGCACCACCCACAGTGGGCTAGGCCATTAATTAGCAATCCAGAAAATGCCTCACAGATGTGCCTACAGGCTGATGTATTGAAGGCAATTCCTCAGTTGAGATCCCTTCTTCCTAGATGTCTAGGTTTGTGTTAAGCTGACAAAAACTGGTGAGCATATAGGTGGAGGCAGGAGAATCCCCAAAACTCACAGGTCAGCTGACTTGGCACAGGCAACGGTGAACAATAAAGAGGGAGACTCGGTCTCAAACAAGGCAGGAGTCCAGGATCCACACCTGAGGTTGTTCTCGGACTTCCATGCTGTGTCACCCACACACCCACGCTCACAAATAAGCACACATGAACAGGCACACACATACATCAAACACAATTGGGCACACGTACAAAGATAAAAAAGAAAGGCTTCACAAGCAATTAACTCAAGTTTACACAAAACATAGTCTCATAATTCATTAATATCAACTCTCCATTTATGTGACCAAGAAGCTGGGCGCCTAGCCTGGAGGTTGGTTTATTTACAGATTGAAGGCTAGACCACTCTTGCTTTCCTTCTGTTTGAGGTAGTGATGTTTTTTAGCCCAGGCTGGTTTCAAACTTCCTTTGGCCTCATGAGTGCTGGTATTATAGGCAGGTACCACTGTGCCTGCTTCAGAATACCCGTTACTTAAAAAAAACAAAACCCAAACAAAAAAACCCCACCAATAAAACCCCCCCAAACCAAACAACAACAACAACACAACAACACCCAAACATTTCCCCTCCCGCCTCTCAGATCTCCTGCATAAATCAAGGTGGATTGGTGGCACCCACATGTCAGTTCACAACCTTCTTCAACTCCAGTTCCGGGGAATCCAATGCCCCCTTCTGGCCTCACTGGGTACTGCATGCATATGGCATCATTAACTCATTCAAACACACACACACACACACACACACACACACACACACACACACACACACACAGCAAGAGTAAAACAATAATGATAAGAGACAAAATGAAAAGATGGAAAGTGGACTTGTTATAGAGCCCAGTGATGCAACTGTGCCTAGCATGCACGAGGCCAGCAATGTAAAAAACAAACCACAGTGATAATAAGGGAAAGATCTAAATGATAACGGCACAGTGTCTCAAGGAAAAGACAATGGTGGCTCATCAGATGTGCTAAGTTAGTGCAAGAACTACCAGAGGCCTGAGGTGTGGCTGACATAGGAGTCTGGGCGGGGCGACTTTATCTGTTAAAGCAAGCAGACTTCACCTATAGAAGGGGCTTAATAATAGCACGAGGGATTGACTAATTGCCTCACCTTCCATCTGGACTGGGTCCCAGAAAGGTGTGTTGAAGAGCAGAGGATACTGTTTTATGGATGACTCACGTCTCATCCCAGGAGGTCCCCAGAGCTCAGAAGCCTTTCTCCATTTTTACCTGTGGCACCCTCACACTCTGACCGCATCCCCCCTCCCTCTGCCCTGAGCTGCCCCCTCTCTGGGTAGGATGGGTGTTTGTTGTATGTAAGCACCCCCAGGGCTGTACACCCTGCAAGTTGGCTCTTTGTGGGGGCTGAAGGGAATAGGCCAGTTGTACCACCAGCTGTCTGCACACAAACTGCTTAATTTCAAAATCATGCCACAGAATGAAAACGCCACACACTCAAACAAAACTGAGTGAAACGAACAAAGAGAAAAATCTTTAGCACAGAGCAGAGTGATAATGTGGTGCTGCGAGGAACCCGGGGGCTATGGTACGGTTCCTTTTCAGTAGCGTCTGGGGTCTTTGGATGATAATCCTTCGCACCTGTTTGCCCTCCTCAGCGGACAAGTGATAATGTCAAAAGCACCTTCTCCCTTGCTGGTCTGTCCTGAGAAGCTTGGCAAGCATTGGCTGGGGAACGCTGCATCTCTCCCCCCTTATTTTAACTAGAGGGTGGGAAGAGAGAATGCAGACTTCCTTGAGGATGTCATGGGTGACTTTCTCCCATCTCTAGGACTTGCTCCCTCCCACCCAGGGTGTTAGGATATTTAGTACACAGTGCCAAGCTGGGGTATCCTAGGGGGCATTGAGATATCCCACTTCACTATTATATACACTTCAAGACAGATCTTCAAATGAAACCCTCCTTTTTTCTGTTGTGGTTTATCTGTTATTTGTTCTTTGTCGATTTCATTCATGCAGATAATATATCTTTATCATGGCCACCCCCTCCCTCCAACACCCTCAACACCCTCTCCGTCCCACTTTCCCGTTCCCTTTTTTATTGTCCCTGAATCCCCCTGAGTCCAGTCAGTACTGCCTGAAGGAGTGGTAGCTGATCTCGCTGGCTTGATCCACAGCTTCCGGGAGTTGATGATTGCCACAGCCACGCCATGTCCAGAACACAGCATTGCACGGCCCCATCCCCATTCTCTGGTAAGACCTTACCTTCTTTCTGCCCCCTCTTCGGCCATGTCCCCCGAATTCTGTTGCAGTGTTTGAAAGGCTTCTGAAATGCCTAGAGGGGAGGAGAACTTTAGTTACAGTCACCAGGTAGCCTGGGTGGGTGACGGGACGCCAGGGTGTTGCACAGTGGCTCAGAATGAACCTCCCACTCTGTGTGTCTTCTCACTTCTCCTGAGCAGGTCCCTGCTGCTTGACCATCTTGATGTTATTGGAGGTGTTGGCGGGTATCTGTTCTAGGTCTGTGTAGGCTTGGATTCTTGGGAGACAGGAGTAAGACACCGTCCTTGGTGATGTTCCGCCCGCCTGCCCTCCTATTTTGAAGGCAGAGTAATGTCTCATTATCCACACATCTTCTTGGGTGCAATAGAAGCCCCGCTACAAAGGGGGCACTAGTTGGATTCAGGAAATGGTGCTAGTGCCCTGTTCTTTCTTTGTTGTTCTTTTTAAAAGGACTATTTTTTTTAAATTTTAAGTGTGTGTGTGTGTGTGTGTGTGTGTGTGTGTGTGTGTGTGTGTGTGTCTGTCTGTCTGTCTGTAGAGACCAGAACAGAGCACTGAATCCCTTGGGACTGGAATTACAGGGGGTTTAGAGCCTCCCTACCTGGGCTTTAGAGACCAAACTCAGACCCCCTGGAAAAGCTGCAGATGCTCTGAACCACTGAGCAGTCTCCAGCCCTCTTCTCAACCTCTTCCTTTGCTCTCATCCTGGACTCAACCCTCACTCCTTCAGCCAAGTAGTTTCAGGCCAGCTCTGCACGTCTGGTGCATTGCCACATGCTAAGGATGCAGAGGGACAGTGCAGCTCCCAGGGTGGGGTGGGGTTCACCTGGGGCATAGGTCTCCAGGGTTGTGGGGCTTCCTTTGGCTTGAGTAGAATGACTAGGCTGGGTCCATCTCAGTATCTGTGTCTTGTTAGCACCCCCCAGATGTGCCAAGACAGGGAAGGGGATAGGAGACATCAGACCCTTGTGTTTCCCAAAAAGAGGCGGTAGGCATATGGGTTTCAGAGCCTGTGGGAACTCAGTGCATACCCAGATGTGCTGAGAATATGCTAGTGGTTGAGAGCTCTGGTTTTTTTATTAATGGAGTTTGACTTGGGGGTGGGGAATCTATAGATAGGCACAAGGTCTTTGCTTCCCACAGAGAACTATTGTGCTCACTATGGATGAACCAACCCCAATCTATTTTCCACTCCCCTCAGTCAAGGATGGGTCCCTGCCATGTGCCTAACTGGGAGCAGAGCACCCATCTCATCCTTGACCCCCTCCTGCCTGGATGGTATTTCTAGGACCATGGACTCCTGGAAGAATAAGACATAGCGTATGGTGGTAGGGAGTAAGGACATCTTATTTTAGAGATGGAGGGGGGGATTTAGCTTGTCCCCAAGGCAGTACTCCAGCTTTGCCACCCAGCCCCTCACTTCTAGCAGGAGGGCTTTGTTCCCACACCCTCCCTCCCAGCTCTCTGAGCTACAGGGGCTTCTGGCTTTGGTTTCTAACTTTCTGTTTTCTCTCCCCAGTGAGCTGCTTCCAGGAATTCTCACCTTCCCCAAGCCACCAGGGGAAGCCCCTCCTTGCCTCATTTGACTCCATTACACGACTCCTTCCTCTCTGCAACTCCAAACAGAGAAGTACGCTGAGCAGGAAAACTTATTTTTTCTCTCTCCTCCCTAGAAGCCAGCCTTGATCCAAATGTTCCTATGGTAACATTAATTCTCCCAAGTCGCACCTACTGTATAATAAGCTGTATATATAGCAGGCCCACTGGGATCCAAATACCCCATATGTGCAAGCGAATGAGTTAATGCTGCCGTGAGAGTTAGCAGCGTCCCGCTTCCTGAATTTCATACTTTCAGTTACAACCTGTGTTTGTGGGGAGCTCTGGATGCAAGCTTTGGGGGAGCAGTGGAGGTGGGCTTTGGGCTGGCAGGGATTCACTTTCATTGCAGAGTGAAGGCTGTCTCTGGAGACGTTTTGAAGTTCCAGATGGAAATAGACTTGGGGATACACTAGTATCCTTTCTCGTCCCCTCGGAGCTGTTTCTAGACTTCTGCACTGGCTGTCTTAGCCTCCACCGTGATCTCTGTGACAGGAAAGCTTGACAGTAGGGACCTCTGAGTGAAAGAAAGAATTAAGACTGCAGATAGATGGGGCCAGCCAGTCGGGCCTAAGGTCTGATGTCTACGGAATCCTGTGGGTAGAGGGATGTCCTGTGTCCTCAGAGGCTGATGGGAAACGGAGATTGTTGGACCCTTAGGAAAGTTTGGGCCTTTTATGGGCCACTGGGCTATTGCTTACACTGGGTAGGATGTGTCGGGTTAGTGAGGAAGGAACAGCACAGATAATAGTGAGGACAACGTGGTTAAGGGCTAGTGTTCAATTACAGGCCACTGTGTGCTGCTGCCTGGTTTTTGTCAACTTGACATAAGCCGGAGTCATCTGGGAAGAGGGGATTTGAACTGAGAAATCGCCTCCATCAGATGGTTCTGTGGACATGTCTGCGGGGGCGTTTTCTTGGTTAATGATTGATGTGAGAGGGCCCAGCTCACTGTGGGGGGCGGCACCCTTGGCAGGTGGTCCTGGCTTGTGTAAGGAAGCAGGCTGAGCAAGCCATGGGGGGCGAGCAAGCCAGTAAGCAGTGGTCCTCCGTGATCTCCGACTCTATGTGCCCTCCGTGGTGGATGGTGACGTGAGAGTAGTGAGTGGAAATTAACCCTTTCCTCCCCCCAGGTGGCTTTGGGTCAGTGTTTTGTCACAGCGAAAGAAAGTGTGTGCAGCCTGTGTCTGTTCTTCTAACAGCCTGGGAAGCACGCTCCGAGCTTGTCTTCCACTGTCGGGATGAGGGCACTGAGGCTGGGAGTCAGTAAGTCACTGTTTCGGGAGCTGGAGTCTGCCCCCTCAAACCTGCGCTCTCAGCACACCCACACTGCCTCACTCTCAGTTGTGGCTGGCTGAGGGGCAGACTCAGAGGGCTCCCTTGGCTGGGACACACCCCTTTAAGTCCTGACTTACTTCTGCATCCAGGGCCTTGGAACCTGCTGTTGGGTTTTCAGGCATAGACGGCAGAAGGAAATGTGCTGAGGCACACCATGGGGACTTCTGGCACATATTGTAAGCCCTCAGCTGTAGACATGCAGCTGCCTGTGCGTTGGTAGAAAGGAGACATAAGCTAGGTTCCCAGTTGTTCATCCCCCTCAGGCCAGCACACACACCTCCCTTGCTCACCAACCTCAGAGAGTACCAGTCTCCTGTGTCAGGAGAGTCCACCCACGTTGTTCTCAGATTTCCTTGTGGGAGTTGTGTCCCAAGCATTCTAAAAAACACCATCTTCCCCCAAGACTTTGTGTGTGTATGTGTGTGTGTGTGTGTGTGTGTGTGTGTGTGTGTGTGTGTGTAAGAAACATGTTGTAAATAAGTGGAAAGGGTGAGTAAGAGGGAAACACTGGGGATCCTACCGCCAAGGCCTGGACACTAAGGAGAGGTAACCCAAGGAAGAGAGACTCTTATGCTTCCTGGGTCACTGTGGGTGACCTTGCTTCTCAGAGGCGACCACAAGCATGCCCCTGCATGTGCACACACATGCATATGCCCTTTACATGACCACATGTGCACAGATGTACCTGGGCTCAGCCTATGCTGCAGGTCAGCAACCTCTCAAGGTCCCCTAAAAGTCCCATCCATTCTGTACTGCTGGTTGCCTTGACAGGTGACCCAGGCTTCCAGCCTCTGCTGGGCCAGGGGCTAGGACTCTGAACACCATCAACCACCAGAGGGTGCTGCGCTTCAGCCCACTGCCTGCTCTAGGCCTGAAAGGGACTTTTAAAACTCCCAAGAATTACCCTAAAATCAGAGGGCAAAGAGCCCAACATGTTTCTTACCGTTGCTTGCTTCCTGGGTTTAATGAAAGACCTTTTCCACTCTGCCCACAGCCCACGGACACCCGGAAGGGACATAAAACTCAATAGATACTCACAGATATAAAAATCTTGGGTCTGAGCCTTCTTTTATGGCCCCGTAGGGGAGTGTTCTTGGAAGGCGATTTTGGGAAATGGAAGGGTCCGTTTGCCCCCTTGTAGAGCAGAGCTGAGCCCTGGGAGCCCTGCTCTCCTTCTGTGCCTCTGGCCCTCATCTTCTGTAGAGAGCTGGGCATAGCAGTAGGGCCGCAGGCACATGGCAGGTACTCAGGGATGGATGGGCAGCGGTGGAGGCACAGCGAGGTGAGCTGGACACTGTGCCTGATGTCACACTCACTTAGGGACCAGCCCAGTAGGTACAGCCACAGTGGGAAGATGCCATGAAGTGCCCAGTCTGCTGTGGATGACTGGTGTTTCTGCAGGTCACTCATACAAATTGGCATTGGAGACAGGGACAAGATGAGGTTCATCTGGGGACTAGTGGCCAAGCATGAGCTGGGGAATTGTGATTGGTCACAGACTGAAGTTGTCTGGTGTATTGTTGTTTCGGCCTCCCGACACCAACTTGGATCTGTCTTGTAGAAGACAGTTGGCAGAGCTGTCTTCTACAGAAAAGGCAAATCAGTTGCTTGTTTTTATTTTCTGCAGTGCTAGGGATGGAACTCAGGGCCCTGGATGTGCTAAGCAGGTGCTCTACCACTGAGCCATACACACAGCCCCTCACTGGGGGATTCTAGGCAGGGGTTCTACCACTGAGCCATACACACAGCCCCTCACTGGGGGATTCTAGGCAGGGGTTCTACCACTGAGCCATACACACAGCCCCTCATTGGAGGATTCTAGGCAGGGACTCTACCATTGAGCCACACCCCAGCCCCTCACTGGGGGATTCTAGGCAGGAGCTCTACCACTGAGTGACACTCCAGCCCCTCACTGGGAGATTCTAGGCAGGGGCTCTACCACTGAGCCACACCCCAGCCCCTCACTGGGGGATTCTAGGCAGGGACTCTACTGCTGAGTCATATCTTTAGTCTTCACTGGTGAACTCGAGGCAGATGTTGTACCTCTGAGCTAGACTTGAGCCCAGAAATCAGTTCTTGAACTTTGGGGTTCAAAAGTATATCAATATGCTAGTGTTACTCTAACCAGTGCCCCTGGCAGGGAGGCTCACACAACAGAACTGTACCTCTTCACATTTCTGAGGATGGATGTTTAAGATTGAAGAGTAGACAGGGTCACTTTTTTCTGAGACATCTCTCCCTGGCCATTGATGGCTGTCTTCTGTTTGCTCATGCCCTAGTGTCTCCTCGTAAGGACACCACCAGGCATGTTGGATTAGAGGCCACTCTAATGACCTCATTTTAACTTAACTACTTAAAAAAAAACTTGTTTACAAATACAGTCACTCTCTGAGATGTTGGAGGCTAGGATTTCAACATACATCTCCTTTTGGGGGGTGGGTGACACAATTCAAAACAGAATAGAGGCGTATGCAGAAGACTCCAAATACACCCCCAACTCAGAGACGAGATTTGCAACCTACATCCCCATCTCGCTGAACTTTAACTTCCTCTGGCAGGTGGGGATGTGGGGGAGGGCAACAGGAGACAGCACAGACACCCTAGGGTTCTGTTGGTTTTCTGTCCTTTGGAGACCGGCTGTCACTCTGTAGCCCACTCTGAGACTCGCTATGCAGACCAGGCTGGCCTCAACTCACAGGGCCTCTGCCTCCTGCGTGCTAGGACTAAAGGTGTGTACCGCTACATGTAGCCCCTGCTGGTCTTCTGTCCTCTGCCTTTCTTCCTCCATGTTTCTATTCCTCCTTTCTTTCTGAGCAGACACCAGGCCAGCCACTGGCTGAATATGCTGAGTTCTTTACGGAGTCAGATCTTTTTCCTGGACCACTGGCAGATTGCCCCCTCTGGGGGCATTGGCTCTTGTTATGAGATCTGAAATACAACTTACCCCTTCTCAAGTTCATGTGATGAAGGCTTGGCCCCCAGCTGTTGGCATTATCTTGGAAGGCTCTAGAAACTTTAAGAGGTGGGGCATAGCTGGAGGAAGGGTGTCACAGGGCGTGTGCTTCTCATTCTCAGTTTTCCTTCCCTCTCCCGGCTTCCTGTCTACCGAGGTGAGTAGCTGCCACCACATGCTCTTGTTACTAAGTTGTCTGTCTTACTATGGGAGCCGAGGGCATTGGGTTGAAGAAACCACAAGCCCACATAACTCCTTCCTCTCTTTAAGTTGGTTTCTTGGGTATTTGGTCATAGCAGTGATAAAACTAACAGAAGCCTCCATCGTGTGGATTTCACCCTCTAGCATGTCAGCCCTCCCATCTAGTCTATCTTATTGACCAGGCAGGAGAAAGTGCAAGACAGCAAATCACAGTGGGAGAATTTTACAACTCTAAGTCCATCCCACTGTTCTTGCTTGTTTTGAGAGGGATGGACAGAACACCGTCAGGTGTGTGAGCATTAGTTTCCAGTCAATGAGAATCTCACATCCTACCTGGTGCTCCAGGGGACTGTGCTCTTGTATTCACTAGTCTGAGAGAGCTTAGCCTAAATCTAAGTGTGAGTGAGAAGGTCTAGCCAGTTCCAAGAAATAGGGATTCAGCCATGCCCGAGCAGTGGGGTGAAGGGAGACAGCTCCTCGCTTGTTCTTAATTCAACAGCATTTACTGGCTTTTTCTTCTATGCCTGGTGCTGTGAATTAAAAACATTTATTTTTATTTTTTAATTATATTTTTATTTTTTAGACTTATTTTTATTTTTTAAATTTATTCTTTGTGTCATTCATGTATTTTTAAACTTTGTGTGTGTGTGTGTGTGTGTGTGTGTGTGTGTGTGCTCTTGCACACATGGGCATGAGTACAGTGCCTGCAGAGGCCAGAGGAGGCATCTGATCCCCTGGAAGAGGAGTTACAGGTGGTTGGTTGTGAGCCTTTTGATTGGGTGCTAGGAACTGAACTTGGGTCCTCTTTGAGAGTAGCAAGTCCACCTTGCTAAGTCATCTCACAGCCTCTCTCCTGCAGGATTGTAGTTAATCCTCACAGTTGCCCAGCAAAGAAGGTGGTAACATTCTCGACTGTAGATTTTACCCAAGTAGATGTCAATTCCTTTTGTAGCTTTTATGCAACTATAAAACCAAGTCACCTTCACAAATGAAGCACACACAGAATGGTGAAATGAATACAATTTTGAACAGCAACATTCACTCAGTAGTGAAGAAGACATGAAACACCATTTTAGAACTGACCTCATGCCCAAGGTTCTTTCCAGAAGGTGAAATTGCTCTTTTGCAGGTGGGGTGAAGGCAAGATTGCCTAACACTTCCACTACATTTTGTTTCTTGGAACCATATGTGGTGACAGAATACCTTCTTCCATTACCTCCTATTATGCTTTGGGCACAGAATTTCCCCCTCCCCCACAAAAGGCTCATGCGTTGAAGGCGTGCTCCCCAGACAGTGGAGCCATTCCTTGAGAGCTGGCTGGATTATAAGGTCTCTAACAACACAGTTAGAGCTGTCACATCAGGACATTATTGGGAGGTGGTAGAACTAAAGTTGGAGCCTGGTTGGATAAAGGATGTCACTGGGGGTGTGCATGTGAGGGATCTCTCTCTCTCTCTCTCTCTCTCTCTCTCTCTCTCTCTCCCTCTGTGTCTGTCTGTCTGTCTGTCTCTGTCTCTCTGTTTCCTGGTTGTCATGAGTTGAGAAGGTCTGTTCTGCCATCCCCTCCCCACCATGATATTCTGCTTCTCCTTAGGCCCAACCCAATGGGACTAGGCGACCGCAGATAGAAAATCCCGAAGCCATGAGTCAGAATAAATTTTCTCTCCTTCAGGTGCTTGGTTACAGTAAAACTTCTGATCCCAGTTGTCCTCCTAGGTAGATTCTGCATGCACCAGGGCTTCACTCCACAGGAAGAAAACTGGAGAAAGGCATACATATGTTGTATATCCTGGGCAAATCTCTGGGGGGATGTTGCCTCACTCCTCACACCGAGGACCAAGCTCTGTGGTTTCATCTGTTTTCCCTCATCTCCTGTGCATCACTTGCATATTGATTCCGTCCACTCCAGTTTTGAACATTATGAGTGACTCTGTCACTCCCACAATGGAAAGCACAAACTTGACAAAGAAATCATATACCAGCTGCATTCTCAAGAGGTCCAGAATTTGTTTGTATTTATTTATTTTTACATGGAGTGTGTGTGTGTGTGTGTGTGTGTGTGTGTGTGTGTTTGTTGTGTCTGGAGGCCAGAAGAGTGTGCTGGATTCCTTGGACTTGGAGTTCCAAGTTGCCATGAGATATCCTACATGGGTGCTGGAAACTGAGCTCTGGTCTCCTAGAAGAGCATTAGCCACACTCAACCACTGAGTCTTCTTTCTAGCCTTTTTAATATATATTTTTATGACATTAAATTACTCTAAAATTATCCAGAGGACACCGCTGAGATCTGGGACAGGACTGTGTGGGTACAAGAACCCTGGACATGCTCAGGAACCCTCAGATCCCAGTTTTCCCCAGGCTCTTCTTCTATTAAGATGGTGGAGCAGAATTCCCCAGTCAAATGATATCTGGTCAGGTGGAAAGGGCTCTGGAACTCGCTTGGTATTTGTCCTTGGAAGTCACTTTGGTGGACCCGTGGGCAGGAATGAGCAGTATTGGTCTCCCTCAGGACTTAGGTATGGATGATGGCTGTAAGTTCACAATGCTCTATGGATAAAGGAGGACTTGACATAGTCACAATGAGTCTTTGAAGGTGGTTGATGTCCAAAGCCCAGTAGTCGAGGGTGGGGATCTTGTCTTTGCAGTGGGCACTGGCCACCCTGGAGTTCCATTTCTCCAAATGTAGGTAAAATAGACCCAGGTCCTGGACTGAGAGTCTAGATGGCTACCTGTGACCCTTACAGCTTCCTTCTCCTACCTCTTTCTAGAACCTTGGTGAGTTCTGGCTGTAACCTGCAAGAGCAGACCACCTTATTAACACCCTGGGCTCTGAGGCTCTGTACATGTGTACATGTGCAGGTGTTTTTCAAATGAGCACACAGCAGGTTTGGGACCCTGGGGAAGGTTGAAAAGGCCCGGAGAGATGGCTCAGTGGAGTGCGTACTGCTTTTGCAGAGGACCTGAGCTCATTTTGGAGCAGTTGTGTTGGGTAGCTCACAATTGCCTGTAACTCCAACTCCAGGAGATCTGATGCCCTCTTCTGGCCTCCATGAGCAACTGCACTCATGTGTACATATCCACATGCAGACACACATACATTCACATAATTAAAATAATAAAAATAAATCTCAAAAATAGAAGGTTGAAAAGACAGAGGAGTGGAAGGGACCAAGGACATGTACTCATGTCAGCCATGACTGGGGAGGTACTAAAGGGCTACCTTACCATAGGGATCACAATGTTATCCTCCATTCTATCCCCTCCTTGCAGGAAGTCTCTGCTTCAACCATGGATAGGCACACTTACTTTTTTCTTGGAACCCAGATGTCATCTGCCCTTCCATCTAGTGAGAACTGTAGCATGGGCTCTCCAGATTCCCATTAAACTCTCTTAGGGGTGTGTGCTAGCACAGTTCAGAACAGTTTTTGCCCCTGGAGGTAACAGCAGTTCACAAGGTCACTTAGAGACACCACACCAACGCAACCAGTTCACTGTCACTACAGCTCATTAATTAACCACACTCCTGCTGCCTGCTTTGGGAACGGATGCGGTAAAACTGAATGACCATTTGAATTTAAACTACTCCAGTACAGGTTCTAATGCACATAATTATTGTCTGAGTCTGACCAATGGGTGAGCTCTGTCCATCATTTCAGATGGATAAGTGACTCCGTCTATTTTGATTATTTTCAATCATGGCGTCATAGGGCACCAGCGTGGTGCCATTTTCTAAAATATCCAGCATTTTTATACATTAGGTACAGACATGGCAAATACTTGATGTAAAATCCGCAGTTTTACTCCATAACCAGATTGTAAAATATGAACTGAATTAATCATAACTGCAAAGACTAATGGTTGCTTTTCTCTTATTTTATCTTTAGTGCCTTTGTAGATCATGTTTTAAAACCTTCCACGTCTGGCGTTGGGAACGCGGTAGCGGCTTGGTGCTGGATAGCAGGAGGCAAAGGTCAGACCCGAGGCTGCACAAATATTGTGTGCTGGATTTATTGTTTTAATTAAGAGCATGGCAGTTCATCATAAAGTGTTTATGGCGTTTCTGCTCAGCGCAGCATTTTGAAATCAGCTGTTTTAATGAAAACATAATGTCACATACGTCAAAGTTCTAAATATTTTGAAAGTGAAATATAGAAACAAGAACTTTAATTCTGGGTTTACTGAGATTAGCTCATGGAATTGCTTTTAAATCCCTGAAGAGGGTCACATCATGGCTACCGCATGGCTTCATGAAGGTGACTAGGGAAAAAAAAAGAATTCTAGGTGGTTCTCAGAGCTGGGTTATTTAATAGTGAAAATACAAGTTGAAGGTTAATGTATCGAAAAGCAAAACCATTATGGTTGGTGTTGGGATTTTAGATTAAAGAGGCAATAATGAGCGTGCAGGGGCCTCAGTCTGTGGAGAGGCCCTAATTGTGCCAAGGGGGAGCCGAAAGCCTCTGAGGGCGGGAGAGAAATGGATCCACCCTTGTCCCTTTCCAGTCACGAAGCCTCCACATCACCGTGTTTACAGCTAATTATTTATAATGACCTCAAAGACGCTGGGGTTTCTTCTCGGCGTTTTCAAGCCGCGCCGTCTTTAACACTTGTCATTCTTTCTCATGGTGACCGGGCATCTGTGTAGATGTGCCAGCCATCCTTGGTTACATTTGTTAGGGAGTCAGATAAAATATTTGTCTAATCTGGAAATTGTATTTTTAGCTGTACTCTCATTGGAAACAGAAATTAAGCCTGCCGTTAGATGCTAGGCCACAGCAGTTGACTGAGCAGAGTAATGTATGTGCTAGTCAGTGCAATACTTGGTCAAGTTTCATATAGATCGTATTCCACATTATTTTATTAACTTTAATATCTGCACTTCCTATTACCAGACATGCCCCTCATTCAAAGCACAGAGGCACAGCCCTCTAATCAGAAGTGACAGGCTATATACTTTCTCTCAGCCATTACTTGGTAGCCTAGAGCAAAGAACTATGTTTCTTTGAAAATGTTTTGAATTGGGTTATTTTTATTGAAGTATTAAAGTAATTCTTCAGATTTTAGGCTATTATTTAAGTACTTTTGGGAGAATACAATAACCCCCGGATTGCACAGGCTTTGTTACTTGAACAATCGGAGTGGCTAAATGCATCTTTTTAATGCTGGTTATATAAGCTTTGCAGAACTCATCTGACCAGGCGAAGTTAAGAGTGTTCAGGTAATTATAGAAAATTAGCAGGCTAAATTAGTTTAGGAAAGCACAAAGTATAATATTAAAAATGCTCACAACCTATAGGGCCTGCTAGCTGGCGTTTCAGTGAAAAATGGGCATTCTTATTATTTTATCTTTGTGTTTTGTAATTCGGTTGGAACAGCCAATAGCATGGTTAAAAAGGCTTTCCTGGGTGTGGGGCACTGTCTTTGAGAGTGAAGTGAGGGTCCCAGGAATAATGTGACTCCAGCCACTGGACACATCTGCCACAGTGCTGGAGGAGGTTGCCACAGCCAAAGCCAAACTTGAACTTGGCAATTCTGGAGAATCTACAGTTGAATTACTGTGTGGTGGGGTGTTTGTGAGGTCTCAACTTAAGCCCCAAAGAGGTTCTCATGGTCTCATTTCTGAGGGTAGCTCCATTTCATCAATACATCCTACATAACTTCCCAAGTCACACACATGGTCTGGTTCTGTCACACTTCAGGTGTCTGGAGAGGTTCCAGGTGTCACCCAGAGCTTAAGAGATTGAGACTCCAAGGACATGCCCAGTATTTACCAATCCACCATCCTTGGCATGGCCACTTATTTATTAAAGATTTACTTATTTTATTTTATGTGTATTAGTGTCTTGCCTGCATGTATGTCTGTGCACCATGTGCATTCAGTGCCCTGCAGAGGCCAGAAGAGGGCATCAGACCCCCTGGAACTAGAGTTACAGGTGGTTGTGAGCCACCATTGTGGGTGCAAGGAGCTGAACTCAGGTACTCTGCAAGAGCAATGCAGTGCTCTTAATACCCAAGCCACCTCTCCTGACCTCCTAGACATGGCATCTTATGCAATCCTTCCCATATAGCCCTTCTTGCACGCCAGGACAGGCCCAAGGCTGATGTTGTCTGGTCAAGGCTAAGGATGCTGATGGTAAAAGTTGAGATTAGAACTCAAGTTCAAACCCCAGGTTCTGCCATTCTATGCCAGCTCCAAGTAAAGCTCCCGAGGGTTCTGTCTTTCATCACATCACAGTGTGCTTTTGTTGTGTGACCCAGAGATGCTGTATTTCCAAGCAGCATTTGGGAAGATTAGCTTGTAACTAGTGGCTAACCAAAAATTAACAACAGGACAGCAGCAGCAACAGCACTACACCATTGGAACCAAGTGTGGCCCTCTTACAGAGTCATTGTAATGCATCTTAACTTTTTCTTCTTTTGAGAGAGTGTTTCACTATGCATCATCAGGTGTTCTAGGGCACAGTCGGAATTTATTGAAAAAATACTATCCGTCAGACTAGGTATAAGCTACTACATATAAAATAGGAAGGCACTTGGGAATGGATGAGATACCAGCAGATGATTCCTCTGTATGTTAAAGCTCTAGTCTTTGACCCATGTCCATCCCTGTCCCGGCATGCTGAAATGTTGGTCAGATAGTTATTGTATTTCTACCAATCTGCATGTGTGCACTAACCATGCACATGTATAAATCTCTAGTCTTCCATCTCTGCGTTTGTCTATTAGACCGGCGTTGTCACATCCTCTGTCACGTACCTCAAAGAAGCCAGTCAATTGAGGTGTGGTGGCACATGCCTGTAATCCAGGTTCTTGGGTGGTGAAGGTAGGAGCACAGGGAATTTGAGGCTAGCTTGGGCTACAAAGCGAGACCTGTCTTAAGAACAAAACAAACAGACAAACAAACAAACAAACAAACAAACAAACAAACAAACAAGGGCTGGGCACAGGTAGGTCGGTGAAAGCATGCTTACTGAGCATGCACAAGGTTATGGGGGTTGTCTTCCTTTCCAGTCAGGCGACATGGTTATTGACTGGGAAGTAATCTGTCCCTTGTGACAGAAAAGAATTGTTCACCAAGGATGCCTTCCTGTTCTCCTAAATTTCTTGGTTCCCATGTAGATGGGATGAGTGACTTCTGGTGAAGGGGCTGCTTTAAGGGAAAGCATGGAAGAGCTGGTGGGTAGCAGGACATGGGCAGCTCTCTCCTCCTTTCTTCTATCCAGACCGTCACCTTGTAGTAAGGTGCAGGAGCTCCAAGATAAATACAGCTTGATCATTAGAACACAGAAATACAGGATGGAAATCTACCCTTGTGAGTTTCACAGATTCTGCACTTTTCTTGAGAGTAAGAAATCACCACTTGATGCGTCTAAACAACCAAGACTTAGGGGCTGTTTGTTACAGCGGCATAAGCCTGATCTCTCCTCACTCACACACATGGCTAGACCCTTGGTTTGGTGACTCTTGCCCTCTCCCCAGGGTTCAGAAAAGGCAACTCCATCCCTCCTCTTTCACCTTTCCCAGCTTCCCATGCCCTCCAGTTTAGCTCTGTGATGACTGAGTCTCAGTGAAGCCATTTGTGATCTTTGTACTAGGGTTGCCGTGTAAAAATGAATCGCGTTGTTTCTGCAGATGTCACTACTGGCTCCTTCTTGTTGAAATAGACTGTAACAAGTGGTTGGAGTCTCCACTGGAGGGTAATTTATATTTATTTGAGCTGCCACCAACTCCTTATTTAGTTTGCATAAACTACCCAGGACAGGAGAGGAATCTCCCTGGACCCTGTTTATCTTGTAAAAGTGGAGTTTGCTGGGGAGGGCGGATCACTCCTCACATGGACTCCCCTCCATCCCTTTTAGCGATGAATAATCAGTCATCAGGAGAGGGGATTAAAAAATAGATTTATTGCTATTTCTAAAAGTCAGAACTAGAGATGAGTAAACACAACAACAGATGTATAAGAATGTAAGTAGGAACACTATTTTACAATAACATGTACCGAAACACATTTATGTACTGAGAACTATGAAAAATAGCTCTCTTTAAATGATTTAACATTTGCTCCCTTTTATATACAGTTGAGTTTCCAGTGGGAGAACAAAGATGCTCATAGCTCTCTGGG
>CABHPQ010158291.1:28367-40102 GCA_902168405.1 Peromyscus aztecus | reverse complement strand
CTGTTTGAAACCTGGGGCTTAGTAGAGACCCTTGGCTCAGCCTGGGAGGAGGGGACTAGACCTGACTGGGCTGAGTCCACCAAGTTGATCTCAATCCTCAGGGGAGTCTTTGCCCTGGAGGAGATGGAAATGGGGGGTGGGCCGGGGGGAGGGGGGCGGGGCAGGAGGAGGGAGAACGGGGAATCTATGGCTGAATTATATTGTAAAATAAAATAAAATTAAATTTAAAAAAGAAAGGAAGAGCTAACAGATGCAGAGGTATGTTGCCAAAAGGTATCTTGTCTTTACATGGCATTACACTCATAAACACATTTTGCTTGTTTTTCTTTGCATAAGATCTACACAAGATTAGGGTAGTCAACATTTCATCATCAAACAGGAGATGATTAAGGAGACCCCAACTGATCCTAAGAGACTATTGACAGTCATGGCTAAGGTATTCAGTGGTATAGTCACTTATACGTTGTCCATGGCCCAGTAAAAACTTTCCACCCATGCTAATGCATGCAACCTTAATTAAACACATTGATTCACACATAAAGAAAAAAATGAAAGTCAAACAGACACTTGGGAAGAAAGTATTCAGTGGTAGCATCAGTGAAGAGAACAAAAGACTAACTGAGGGTGAAAATTAATGCAATTTCTTATATACGTGTATGAAATTGACAAAGAATAAAAATTTTAAAATGAAAATAGAATTACATAAGAGAATGGAAGGAAGGGTTTTTTGAGGACTTTATGAAGTTGTCTTGTAGCAATTCCCTTCCTCTCTCTGGGATTCCCTTTCCTCAATGAAGAAATTCGGGGGCTGGTCTGAATCAATCTGAAATGCAAGCAGTAAAACACTTGAACATTCTGTAAGGAGGACTCATGATTGTTTGGGAAGCCAGACACTTTCTACAGTTTTTTTTTGTCAAAGAAATTAGACCCGCTGAATTTATTTTAAAACATAGACTTCCTGATGAAATTTCTTTCACAGCTTACGATAAAAAATAAAAGTGTGTGTTTAGTGTTGGTGCCTGCATTCTCGAAGTCTTGGCACCCTCTGCTACCATTCACAGAAAGCTTATGAAACAAGGAGCTACGAAGTAGTACTGAAGACCAAATCAAGCATACTTAGCATGAAGGTCAAAGGATATAAGCTCAGAAGAGGTAGGTTCGAGGCTCTGTCTTACTTCCGAGTATCCACATTGCCATTGTTGACTCCTTAACTTTTTGTTTCAGTTTCCCCAGTGTTGAAGACATTTCTGGGATGTTTTAGTTTGTCCATGGTCTTAGTTTCCCCAACCATTTAGTAAGTATCAGTCACCCTCTCATGAGCATTCTAGGTGTCATGAGATGGATAATCATGAAGATAACTTATATAATGCCTTGCACCTAGTCACCACTGGAAATAGAGAATTTTCAGGTGTACTGCTCATTTTGCTAGGTGTGTTATTAAACACAAACTGCCAGTGGTCTTCATTGTACAAGCTAGGATTTAAGAGCACTTAGAAGCGAGCCGCAGAGGTGGCTGAGAGGTGAGGCTGCCGGGCCTCGGCCCCAGAGGTGGTGAGTTCAGTTCCCGTGTGTGCAGTGACGTCACGATCGCATGAATCGATGACTGATCGATCAATCAAGACACTGATCGATCAATTAATAATTGGAAAAAAAGAGCACTTAGAGAGAGGCTTAGATGAAGGACACATCAAGTATATATATATATATATATATATATATATACACACACATACATATATATACACATACACACACACACACACACACACACACACACACATATATATTTTCCCCGCTATTGCTTTGCTGACTTATGAAATACATCAAAGGGTATCGTGACTGTGTTGCCTCATGAGAAAGAAGAACAGGTAAACTCCCTTGGGCATCAGAGACAGGAGTCTAATAGCTCATGTTTCTGCTGCTATCCAGCTGCTTTGCTTTTAGCATTTAGCCTCTCTTCTTTCCAGGACATTTATCTTTTCAATTAAGTAAGTGGCAGAAATATTTTCAAGGCTTTGGATGAGGTGCTGCCTGACCCTTGTTTTTACATTTAGGAGTTGAACACAATTGTTGTGTCTTCTCGCTGATTTTGGCTAGAGCAAGGTGTGTCTTTGAGGGCAAGCTAGAAGCCTGTGATGAAATGTGACTATTCCCAAGGAAGGAAGCTGGAGTTTTTGACTTGCCTTTTCTTTGCTGTCCAGTGGACAGAGATGTGAAGGACTATCCACAATCATGTCTATTAATTAATAATGACTCACCAAAGGCCTTTGGCATGTTACTCACCCACTATGCTTTCTTAATCCTCTGAACACTCCTATGTGTTAGGAAATAACATTCTCGCTGCTTTATTTAAATGAGCTACAGGCCTCTGAAGTAGTGTCAGGTTTTGGTTATGATGTGAAGAATTCAGTCAAGATTACATATGCTGACAGAGGCTGAGATTTGTAGGGTGTTTAGGAGCTGACACACTGAAGGAAGAGCCCATTTAAGTGATGTATGTGGCAATATATTTTGATAACCAAGGGTTGATATGTTGAATAAAGAAGAGAAACTTCAAGTGAACTGGATGAGTGACTTTACTGTGTGAACTTACAGGGACATGGAAATAAGTGCATTGACCAATAACACGATGTTTCAGGGAGACAGCAATATTCTCTATAAATACCTCATGATTCAGGAATCTTGTTTTCTGGTTCAGATTCTAGCCATAGTTTGTAATTTGGTCCTTTCTTCTTTCCTTCCTTTCTTCCTTCCTTCCTTCCTTCTTTTCTTTTCTTTTCTTTTTTTTTTTTCTTTTTTTTTGTGGAATTAGTTCCAATACCTTTGTCTGCCCGAGTCAGAGAACAGCACATCTGTTCTCCATTCCTGTCTGGATGTAATATGCTATGCTAAACTGATTACATGACACCGACAAACATTTTATGAAGAACAGGAGGCATTCACTAGATGCAGCCAAAATCTCATCAGCCCTGCACAGTTATTGGCATTGTAAACTGGGAGTCATGTCCACCGTTCAGAGTTCTGTAAAAGCAGAAGCGCTATCATATAAAGTTGGTGGATGGGAACTGTACAACTGCCTTGCTTGTTCAGAAACCCCAGAACTGCTCTGTGTGTATGTGTGTGTGTGCGTGTGCGTGTGCGTGTGCGTGTGCGTGTGTGTGTGTGTGTGTGTGCGTGTGCATGCTCAAGCAGGAAAACAGCATTTAAAGAAAAAGCATATACTTCTCTGACACAATAGCTCAGGTTTCCCATCTGCTTTCTTCAAAGTCCTCTTTCTGTTTTTATGTTTCTCTCTTGCAAACAGCTAATATATTGTAGCTCTAGAGAGAGCCCCTTCTGGACTGTTTTCTCCTCTTATCTGCTCACACATATGTATTTATTTAAAGAGTAGCTCTCCATGGTTGTCAACAGTAGATAACTATTTCCTGAGCTGTTGCTTCATGCACATTGAAGCTATCTTCCAGTTACTGAGCCTCCATGTCTCAGAAGCCATCCTTTTTCCCATGATCCACCCCAGCATCCATAAGTAACTGAGCCAGGATGACCAGAGGCACAGTTCATTTGCTGCCAGTCTACCTAATTTCATCTCTAGCTCTTCTATAAAGCTCTATGCCTTCTATGCTGATTTCTGTAACATTTCAATCCACATTCCAGCATATGTAGTAGCCACCCAGAAATATCTTGTGGAAGCAACTCTGAATATTGGAAAATGAGAGTTGGCAGGGAAGCAATTCAACCTCTTTTCTTTCTTTTCAGTGTCTTCTACACAGCCTCTTTGAGTTTTGGACTGTCTTTATTCCCTGTCTTATTTTATCTATTAGAAGATCTTACATATTCCCCCCTAATGTTAGGGATTGATCCCAGGACCTCACACATGCTAAGTAAGAACTCTACCACTGACCTACATCCCCAGTCCTTTAAAAACATCATTATTGTAAGATAGGCTCACGAAGAAGCCTAGTCTGGCTTTGAACTCATTCTATAGCCCAACCAGGCTTTGAATTTGCAGCTTTCCTGCTTCAGCCTGTATGCCACCAACTTCTGTCTCAAGCTCTGTTCTGCGGAGTTCTAAGGAGACCACATGGTAGGTTATCTGCCTGGTCCACTCTACCCTCTCCAGACCCTACCCCCTTTTTATTTTCTGCAGCCATAAGCAGCTGTGGCCCCATCTTCCACTGATATGTCTCCTGGCCTTGTCCTCATAAACCCAGATCAGTCCACATCATTTGATAGATATACTGCAGGACTGAAGTTTTTTGGTTTTTTTGTTTGTTTGCTGTGAAGAGTCACCATGACCATGGACATTCTTATAAAGGAAAGCATTTAATTGGGGCCAGCTTATAGTTCAGAGGTTTAGTCCATTATCGTTACAGTAGGAAGCATGGTGGCATGTGTGCAGACATGGTGCTGGAGAGGTAGCTGAAAGTTCTGCATTTGGATCCATAGGCAACAGGAAGAGACAGTGAGCCGCTAGGCCTGGCGTGAGCTTCTGAAACCTCAAAGCCTGTCCCCAGTGACATACTTCCTCCACAAGGCAACATTTACTCCAACAAGGCTACACTTCCTAATGGTGCCATTCCCTATGAGTCAATGGAGACTATTTTTATTCAAACCACTACAACCAAACCTATGCATCGGTTAGTTCCCTTTTCCTTGTGTTCAGGCTGTTATGGATTAAAGGGACTTTTGATTGGGTGACATTTCCAGCCTCTTGGATATTCTATACATCATGTAATCATATTTCTAGAGCTTCCATTTCTTTCAGCTTACTTCTGTCTGTCTTTCATTTTTGTACATGCACTTTAAAACCAAGCAAATGTATAGTACTCAGAGCAGAATTGAGGAGTACGACAGTTGCTAGCCATTTTCTTTCCTCATTCAAATCCATTTCCATCTCTCTCTGCCTTCCTTTGTGGGATCAGAGGCTGAGTGTCTATATTGCATTACTCCAAATCCTTTGCCTTCTGGCATGTGGTTGTGTTTACCTGATGAACCTTCTAGCATAGAAATAGCCACTCCTTTACCTGGCTACCATTCCTTAGGTGCCTTCTGGTTTCCTAACTTCAATTCATAGGTTGTTATCCTAATGAACTTCAGCTGTCAACTTGACACAGCTCAGTGTTATCTGAGGGAGTCTCAATGCGGGGTTGTTTCGATCAGATCAGCCTGTGGGCATGCTTCTGGGGTGTTTTCTTGATTGCTAATGTTATGTCCAGATTGCAGGGACCCCTCAAAGGCCACCATGGAGACCAAATCCATATGCAAAAGCAAAGAGCCTTTATTCAAGCTGGAGCTTACATCCTCTGTCAGTCTGATGCAGCGGTGTGATTGGAGAGACCTGAGCCCAATTGGGGTAGGGTTTTTATCATAGCAGAGTTTGGGGTGAGGGAATTTCCAGGGTTCAGGACCCTGACTGGCTGACATTTTTCTAGGGGTATCTTGGCAAAAGGGGATAGGTGTGTGCTGGGCTAAGGGACATCTGGAGATCTTATCTATAATGGTCGGAAATGTTTGGAATGCCAGGTACTTTCCCCTAAGGTTGGAATGTTAGGCATTTTCCCCTTGGATGCTGATTGGCCCATTCTGGTGTGGTGCCAGTTTATGGCTTTTCCTGGAACCGGATGTTGCCTTACAGTAAACCGGAACTTAAGCCTACTCTCTGACTGGTGTTATTGAGTCTGTCATGGCAGCAGTGCAGCCAAGCTGCCCTGAGCCCCACACTTAGCTTAGCCTACTGTGGACCAAGTACATCCCTAGGCAGATGAGCCTGGGCTATATACAAAGCTAGCTGAGCAAGCTGGAAGAAGCTAATAACTAGCATTCAAATCCCCCAATATCCCTACTTCAATTGCTGTCTCCATATTCCTGCTTGTGTTCATGGCCTGACTCCCCTAGATGATAGACTATAACCTGTAAGGTGAAATAAACTCTTTCCTCCCCAAGTTGTTTTGGGTCAGTGTTTTATCACAGCCACAGAAAACAACCTAGAACAGATGTTTATATAATTCTTATTTAAAACCGTTTTGAGAGTGGCATTTATTCCCTCCCATAACCTTGATTTATCCAGATATCAAATTTCCAGCAGTATTTCCTGAGAAAGTTTATGCAGGACTTTACATGTGTTAAATGAGGATTTTTATGACTTTCTCCATCATGGTTATTGAGATGGCACACAATTAATTTTGGTTCTTCTTTTATCTTCCTCTTTCCTGGTGCTCATGAAAAGACCATGGCCAAAATAATGATTTAAAAACATCAAGGATAGACACGTATTTTATATCTCAACTTAGATAAAGGTATTGTTTTTGTATGTGCATTTGTTTTTTTTTTAAATCAATTATTTAATGCTGACTTTGACCCTTTCTCTTGTCCTGCTCAAAGTCTACATTTTCAAGCAATGCATTTCCTGTGACCCATTTTCCTTCCAGTTGAGAACCTACTGTTGTTCATCCTGACACAGTGGTTTAGGAAAGCAGACACTCCCCGTCAGTGGGACTGGGCCCAGTGGGACCGGGTGTCTGCTGCTCCATTCACAGTAAAGGTTTAATCACGTGTCTGTCTTTTGTAACACTAGCCCGCTGACTATAACTTACACCCCAAACTCTATGTCTTCATAAATAATCCCTGGCAGTTTCATTACAGCCTGGGGTACCCTGGCTAACCCTGGTAGCTAACTTAACTCCAATCAATCTTTCTAATGTCTTGCATGGTTTGGCTTCATTAGGAGCTAAGGCCGTCACTCACCTGGTGCCTGCTCCACCAACATGGTGATTTGTGTCTCTTGGCTGTGTGAATGAATATGCATCCAGAAAACCTGAGGCTTCCCTGGGAAGATGGTCCTGCTCAGTGTACCCACTTTATTGCTTTGCATGAGAATATATGTAGAATATATGTTACATTTTATTAGAGGGCCATTAGAGAATAAAATCTGGGGAGAGACTGCAAATTGTTGAATAAGGAGCTATTTATTAATTTGGGGACAGTGTGAAATATACTGTTGGTGGAATAATCACCGAGTTATCAAACAGGCTATTTTTCTAGTGTTACTGATTAATTCATGGCCCATGTGAGACCAGTAGGCTTCCTCCACGTCTCTCTCTTTGTCTCTCTTTTCCCCTTCTGCTTTTACGGCTTTTTTTCCCCTCTGATTTATGCTTCAGTATCTGGCCAAGGACTGGCCAATTTGAATGATAATGGGACCTCTGCTAAAATCCTGATGGAGCCAATGTCTGCCATCATTTTCTGGTGGGATTTGCCGTGAATACACAGATACTGTGGGAGAGAGGAAACAAGAATAATGTTTCTAAGAGACCAGGAACCACTGGGTCCTGCTCAGCAACATGACCTGTAACATGGGTCACCTCACAGCACTTCTACCCCCCAATGCTAGTCTCTCTTTAAAGCAGGGCGATACACATTGATAGGTAAGCTGAAAGTTACAGCAAGCAGTTTCCCAGCATTTGCCCTGCAGACCCTCAACTTTCACAGTCTCTTCGGAAGGGTCTTGAAGGCCATACTTTTACAGCTGACTTATTCTTGTGTAATTCCTGAAGCAAATTAGGCATCAAGAGCTCTTCATCACATCTCAGCCATGCATATATCTCTGTCTGTCTGTCTGTCTATCTATAAAGATGTATCTCATCCCTAAGCTGCTGTAGGGTTTTTGTCATGAAAGTCACAGTTGGTAACACTAAGCTGTTTATGTTTTGTCGTTGTCTATTTGTATTTGCTGGTACTATTTGTGTGTCTACAGTCAACATCAATAAGTGGCCTCATACGGAGTTCATATCCCAAGCTCCTGGGATAACTGATGGAGCTTATCCTTCCGGCTCTGTTCCTTCTAGCTACTCTTTCCTTCAGAATTTCAGCAATAAGCTCCTTTCAAACCACTTCCACTTCTCTCAGATCCCCAGTGCCTGAGGAAGCATAGCTGGGTTCATTGCTCTTCCTTGCTTATCCCTTTTGTCTGTCCACCACATGTCAACTCCCATGGGTATTAGTTTTTACCGCATGGCATCCATGAAACATAATAAACAACAAACAAAACTACAAACTGTAGCTAGAGTTCTCCTGCCTGGCCCACAGTCAGGACAAATCTCTGTCACCCGCCAGTCCCACAGCCGCTCGGACCCAACCAAGTAAACACAGAGACTTATATTGCTTACAAACTGTATGGCCGTGGCAGGCTTCTTGCTAACTGTTCTTATATCTTAAATTAATCCGTTTCTATAAATCTATACCTTGCCACGTGGCTCGTGGCTCACCAGCGTCTTCACATGCTACTTGTCATGGTGGCACCTGGCTGTGTCTCCTCCCACCTTCCTGTTCTCTCAATTCTCCTGTTAGTCCCGCCTATACTTCCTACCTGGCCACTGGCCAATCAGTGTTTTATTTATTGACCAATCACAGCATTTGACATACAGACCATCCCACAGCAACAAACCTTTTCTGTTCCTCTGCTTTCTGAATCAATAATCTGTGGCCCAATGTGTGTATGCACATGTGTGTGCTGTATGTATCTAGGTACCTAGGGGTGATAGTGGAGAAATAAAACCACAATCTCACACAAAGAAGTACCCACTGAAAAAGAATACTCAGCATTGTGGCTCTACATGGGGAAGATAAGGGGAAACTCCCTGTTAAGTATTTACAATTCATAGAAGCCTTGGCAAAACTTGGAGAGATACTAAGAAAATGCCCCTTTCTACTTTCTATGACAAACCACATGCTATAAACATGAAAGCAGACAAAGTAAAGAATAATCCTCTGCTCTTCTTCAGGGGAAGGGATTCCTCAGGAGGGATCAACATTATAGGGGGGATTATAAGAATTTTGATCGTTTCCTGGCTGGGACCTTCTTGGCTCTAGGGCAGCCCTCTATCATAGTTTATTTGTAAAATCCTGTTATCATCCTTCAACGGAGCCGATTCTGGAGACTGGAATAACAGAAAGTGATAACAATGAGGAACCAATCCTGTTTTTCAACGGGTGGCTTCAGGGCATGAAAAGATTTTTTTTTATCACATTCTTGGAGGTGAGTGAAATGTCAAAAGCATGTTTTCTTTTTCTTGACCTGAAACTTCTTGCCAAATTGGAGTTCTGTCTGGTAAGCCTTACTGCAGACATGGCTGAATTCCTGCCTAAGAGCAAAAGAATGTGGAAGGGTTAGGTGGGGGTACCAGGTCACCAGCATTTGAAGGAGGGAAAGAGCAGTACAATGGGTTGATTAGGGCATTGGTGCTTTACTCCTGATATTCTCGTTATCTGTGGTATAATTTCCCCTGGGTCAAGGGAAACACTCTTCAATACCACATTTGACAATTAGACACAACACTGCAGCCCAAACAACAAAAGAAAAGGTTGACAAGTCAGACATCCTAAAATTTAAAGCTTTAGTATGTAAAAAGACAGTTGTTAGGGTGAAAACACAGACCAGAAGTGGAAGGAAATATTTATGAATCGTGTATATGATGAAAGCTTAATACATGCATTATCTGAAGAACTCCAACCAAACAAAAGGAGGCTGAGTATCCAGTTTCAAACTCCAGAAAGGACTTGAACAGACCTATCACCAAAAAAATAGACAAATGTCGGGGAAGCACAGGATGCTTGCTAACATCACCAACCTTAAGGAGTGTAAACTAAATATCATTTCATACCCAGTAGTGTGAATATTGTCAAAAAATAGAAGATAAAATGTTTGGCATAAGCTGGGTGGTGGTGGCACACACCTATAATCCCAGCACTTGGGAGACAGAGACAGACAGATCTCTGTGAGTTCAAAGCCAGCTGGGTTGACAGAGTGAGTACTAGGACAGCCAGGGCTCTGTTACACAGAGAACCCTGTCTTAAAAAAACAAAATCAATCAATCAATCAATCAAAATAAAAAATTGTCCTCTGACCTCTACATGTGTGCCATGGAGTACACACACACATGCATGTGTGCATATGAACACACATACAAAATTGATAAATAAAATTTTTTTAAGTATTTTGGCATAAATGTAGAGAAAACAAATCCTTATGCACTGCTAGTAAGAATTAAGACAGTATAGACTATAGGAAATAGTTGGTGCATCTTCAGATAATTACTATATCACAGTAATTATTACTATATAATTACATAATAATTACTATATCATCAAGTAATTTCCATCCTCCGTATATAGCCCAGTGAAGTAAAGCTGGTGTTCAAGCAGATATTTGGATACCCACGTCCATAGTAGCATCATCAGTTAGAGCTTAAAGATGGAAGTGATTTAAGTATCTGCTAATGGATGTATAGATAAACAAAATGTGGTATTTATATCAGATGGACTATCAGCCTTAAAAATGGAAGAAGGTGCTGACACGTACAACATAAAAATATGCATCAGCTGTAGAGTGAAGAGGAAGTGAGAACTGACTGGGTGAATCTAGACTATGAGAAATCTTACGTGCTTTTGCTTATCCTCTTTAACCTCCACCCTTGCCTTGAGGGGCTACCACAGTAGCTTGAATGAATATGCAGATGTGGAGCAGACTTGAGCCCAACCCCAGCAAGAAGCCACAACCTGCACCCACAGCTCCAGGAAGAACCACCTAGGCGAACCCTGCTTAGATCATGTGATTTTCAGCAACACACAGTTGACTGATTGGGCTTCATGCTTGTGGCTGAAACCACAATCTGGGTATAGTTGTTATGAAGTAGTGTTGTCGGCGGGAGTTTAGAGGGCAATGACGAAACCTACCTAGGAAGGTACTTCTTGAAGTGCTGATGTAAGAATGGTAATTATGCTAATGACCAGCTAACTGTGCTCCAGTGGAGGGAGGCAGGCATCCTCAGGATCCTCACTGAGATCATCACAGGCAACAAACAGCTCCTCCCCCAGGTCCATCGATCCATTTCTTCCACAGGATAAATCCAAAGTTTCCTAATGCAGTTTTGCAGCCTTCTCTGTCTTTGGACTTCTACAGCTCCACGCTGTGTCAGGTCTACAGCTCCCTGTGACCTTAGCCCCTCCACACTGTTGCTACTCCCCGGCCTCTTCCTCCCTTTCTCTGCTTTCTCATGGGTTTCAACTATGTTTACCCAGCTCCAGAACACCGCCAACCCTGAACCTGAGATTTTATTAAGCTTCCTCCAAGTCTTCTACAAGCCCCCAGGTCAGAGAAGGTGGGACTTGTTGTATATGAGTGCCCACTCTTCTCTGCATTTTGTCCTGTGTGTAGTCCTGTATGAACTTGTCCCCCTTGTCCTCATCATGTATGTGTTGGTGACTGTTTTCTCAGCTTAGCCGTTAACTGAAATATAGTGGGGTCACCAACCACCTCGTTTAAGA
This sequence comes from Peromyscus aztecus, assembly GCA_902168405.1. NCBI lineage: Eukaryota > Metazoa > Chordata > Mammalia > Rodentia > Cricetidae > Peromyscus > Peromyscus aztecus. Next base: position 28,780 of record CABHPQ010158291.1, on the reverse strand, counting down.
CATAGTTGAATGCACTAATAATAAAGGTTGATGTTTCCAGACCACTGTGCTTTCTTGTCAAGATTCACTAGTAGCAGTAAACTCTTAGTAGCAAAAGTTTTCCTGAAGCTCATAAAATGATTAATTAAATGAAAATTTAGAGATTCTGTAATTCAAATCCAAATGAACAAACATGTTTCTTCAAAAAAGTTTCCTAGGAGAAGTTTCTGTTGATAACTCTAAACTGGATAGTTTGTTTTTCTTTGTACTGCTTTTTTATTGAAAAAAAATTTTGTATGATATAGTTTGTTCATGATTTCCCTTCCATGACTCCTCCCTAGTTACTTCCCACCTGCCACCCAGTCAACTCCATGCTCTTTCTTTCTTTCTTTCTTTCTTTCTTTCTTTCTTTCTTTCTTTCTTTCTTTCTTTCT
>CABHPQ010158291.1:0-18505 GCA_902168405.1 Peromyscus aztecus | reverse complement strand
AGAAGAAGAAGAAGAAGAAGAAGAAGAAGAAGAAGAAGAAGAAGAAGAAGAAGAAGAAGAAGAAGGAGCTGCCACTTATCAGCATTCTATAGATTTCAGTGCTTGCAAGGCTGATTTCTGACTGTGTTTGACTCTCTCTATGCCAGCCTTGAATAGATCTAGGACAGAGTACAACAAGCTTCCAAATGAGCCAGACCCTACACCCTGTGTAGTTCCCAGGTGAGTATACTCTTAAGACTGCCATTTCTTATATCAAAATTTCATTTCTATCTCTATGAATTTTAAAGGATTTCTGCAGTTGGTTATTTCCCTATAAAACATTACATCACATGGTATGGACTGGGAGAAAATACCTCATATCACAAGATCATATTTGATATATTTGATCACATTTCATATTTGATCTTGTCCATGGTCATTTGCAAGAGTACCAGAATGCATTGACATCATCTGTGATGAATGAGGTATATGTTTCCTCCTGGTATCTGGAAAACAGCATAGTTAACTCATTGACTCAGATGTTACCCACACAGCAGTGTGCCTGTCTTAGCTACTGTTCTATTGCTCCAAGGAAACATCACGGACAAGGCAACTTAGAAAAGAAATCATTTAATTATGGACTAACTTACAGTTTCAGAGGCTGAGTCCATAATCATGGTGACAGAGAGTAAGGCCGTAGGCAGGACCACATTGTGCCGAGAGCCCACATTTTATCTATAATTTGGAGGCAGAGAGAAAGACAGGGAGGGAAGAGAGAGAGAGAGAGAGAGAGAGAGAGAGAGAGAGAGAGAGAGAGAGAGAGAGAGAGACTAGGCCTGTAAAGGGCTTTTGAAACTTCAAAGCCCATCCTCAGTAGCATACTGCCTCCAACAAGGCTACACCACCTAATCCTTCCTAAACAGGTCTACCAACTGGAGACCAAGCACTCAAATACATGAGCCTATGAGAATATTCTCATCAAACCACCACAGTGTCCCAGGATGAGAAAGGCTTATCTATTGTCATGTTGTCACTGCTCACCAGGTTCAGTCCGTGGCATTATCCCTGCTTGACACCTGGCACCTCCCAACATTTTCCTATGTTGTCCTTCCCTCCTCACGCTGCTTCTCAGATCAGAGCTGGTCCCTCTGCTGTCTTCTATTTGCTGTTACTAATGCCACTTTGTTGTGGATTTGATTCCCCCTAGAGTTCTATAACAGGCAAGGGAAATGGGATTGTATGCTCCAGCAAGTCTACCTGTGGCTTGCAGCTCACTTTACATACAGGGCCCTTGTGCAGACTTTGTCTGAGACTTCTCGAAACAACCCAGGGAGGCATCCAAATGCACAGAAAACAGCCCCCGTTGGCATCATTTTAAAATTTCCACCTCTCCTTTTCTATGCTTTTCTTTCCCCTTCCTTTCTTTCCTTTCTTTTTCTAGTTTTCAGAGGGACACAGAAATATTTTCAGAGATCTGTGTGACTCTAAGAAAAAGGTTGTGCCGAGTAAGGGTCCTGGAGCTGTGGGAAAGTGGTCAACTTATGGCATATGCAGGCGTTCAAGCGAAATGAGGGCAAAATGGACACATGCAGAAATGCAGATATTCTAAGAGAGAGAAGGCGGCTCGAGGGCATGAAAGCAGAGGATGCCCATCACACATACACACCATGCAGCCTCTCCATGCCCAAACTTGTGCTTAGATCCCAGGAATTGGAAAACAGGCATCTTCCAAACTTTTTATCTTTCCCCATTCCAGTCCTCTTCTCTCCTTCCCTCGGGTGGGTACAGTAGGTTTGTTTTCCTTCCAGCAGTTTTCTGATGTCTGTACACTTCAAACTCTTCCATGGGCCATTTCTTTGATAAGGCCATTCATTTGACAGTCTTGCTTTATTTCCAGGAAAACCCACATTCACTCCTTAAGGATGCATTCACTACTTAGAACAATAAAGATTTTGCTTGGCATTCCTCAGGCTAAGTAAACTGTTCCTCAGTCTTGTTTTCTTTCTATACAGTTCACCCTGCATTACAGTTTTCTATAAACAGCCTCAGGCCCCTTCACATGTTTTCATGATCCATGCTAATTGGGAGATAGTCTCCGTGTTTTCCTTGCACATTCTTCACGTAGGGAAGAGATTGATGAGCACGTATCCATCCCCGAGGGTCAGATTTCAGCCCAGGTTGACGCACTTTGTCTTTCCTCTCAGGAAATGCTTCTTGTCAGGTCTACTTTCATGGAACCATGCCCAACACTGGATGAGCACAGCTCAAAGTGCTTGCTAGATGCAATGGACAAGTGCCAGCTCTGCTGAGGGATTAAGAAAATGAGACCTCAAGGTTATATTTTAGTAATCTTTACTTCATTTGTGAACTTATTTTTGGACATAGTAAAAATCAATATATGCAGTGAGAGGAAGTATATGACAGATGGCACCCTATGATGTAAAATTCCATCAGGACAATGAGATCTGTGAAACTGTTTGCACAAGGGAATGAAGCTCCATCATTGCTTACGTTGAGTGTGTCAGCAGAACCAGATGTGGGGGGGGGGGGGGGAGCATTTACCACTTGCATAATTTTTCTCGTATCTTCTTCTTTGGTCTTGCATGACTGTGTGGCTGCAGTGGTAGGTTGCAGAGAGAATACCTCAGTGCGCTGATGAAGGAAGAAAAAAAATATCATAATCCAAACCACATGAAATTTCTTCAGCTGGTATATAGACTTTGAACACATTCCTCTTTTAGGCAATGTTATAAGAAGTGAGGTCCATGTTTCCTCATTATCAACATCACCCACCAGAGTGGAGTATTTGATGTAATGGTGAGCCTACATTGGTTTAGCATATATCCTAGAATTGATAGTTCATGTTAGAGATCACTCTTAACTGTATATTCTCTAGGTCTTGATAAATGTATAATGACATGTATCCACCATTATAATACTATACAAGGTGGTTTTACTTTCTTAAACACCTTGCATATTTCTTTCTTTCTTTCTTTTTTTTTTTTTTTTTGGTTTTTGAGGCCGGGTTTTTTCTGTGTAGTTTTGCGCCTTTCCTGGAGCTCACTTGGTAGCCCAGGCTGGCCTCGAACTCACAGAGATCTGCCTGGCTCTGCCTCCCGAGTGCTGGGATTAAAGGCGTGCACCACCAACGCCCAGCATAACACCCTGCATATTTCACCAATTACTTTATTCCTTTCCTCTAGTCCCCATTAACCATTAATCTTCCCTTTATCTCTGTGGGTTATCTTTCCCAGAATTTCATATAGCTGAAGTCATAGAGTATATAACCTCAAATTGGCTTCTTCTCAGTAACACACATTAAAGTTTTTTTCCATGTCTTTCTGTATTCTGATAGCTCTTTTTTTAGGGCTGAATAATATTCCAATAGGCTAGATAGATCAGTTTACACACTTAATGATACATTTTTGAATTACATAATTGGTCATGATAAGCTACTATGCTAGGACAAATAATGCATAAGGCCCTACCTTTTAACTACATGGGATAACCTGGATCAAGTCACTTCATTTATTTTTCATTGACTCTATCTCTTGTGTAAACTGAAGTGTATGGACTGGGTGTCACCAGTAACCAAGCAACCCAGTGAAAAGTTCCATGGTCCATATGAGAATGTAAGGTTAAAAGGAGTCTGCATTGGCACTAGGGATTAACAGGAGGAACAAATAACATTCTTTGGAGCTAAGGCCAGGGAAGAGACATGAAGAGGAATATGGAAGATTGGCATTCTATAGCTCAGCAAGCCTTCGTCCTAACCCTCATCCATTTTGGTATACCTCATGCTGGATCCCAGAAGAGAAGTTAGAAATAAATGTAAACTACAATTTCAGACTAAATGCTTGCTCTTGAGTTGGATACTGATGTGGAGGTTATCAGGCTTGGGAAACAGGAGAGCCAGATCAAACAGTTCTTTTTCTCTAACAAACCCATGTTGCTGCTGCCTCCTGTTCCACACATCCTCCCACCCCATGTGTTGGCTTTCTTTATTCCAATGTGTCCTTCACACTATCTCCCAGTGGTGTTTCTGAAACTTAGGTCCAGTTGCCCAAGTCTTTCTCCACACCTGCTCACAGCTTCAAAGCTGCAGTGGGCGGGCCTTGCCCCTGCTGGCACAGCTTTGGCTCATAAAGGGGAAACGCTCTTCCCATCTCTGCACCTTTGGAAAAGCTGTCTTCTGTGTGTGGGCGATTCCTCCTCCCTCCTCCTCTCCTCTCCCCACCTGTCTGACCCACTGCCATTCACCTTCTGCTGTGGTTAAAGCAGGTCCTTTCCTCAAGCAGCTGCCCCCTCACCCCTTCCTTCCAGGCAACTCTGCCTCTGGATCTGTCCTCTTCCTGGTTTACAGACCTTGTTTATTTGTGTCTCCCCCTTCCTGTTTGTCAGACACTCTCCAGCCTGGTTCAGAGTGGGTGACAGTAATGCTTTATGAGCGCATCAGCTTAGGTAAGTAAATGAGTCTGAGTTGTACAATGAGCCAATTTATCTTGATTGAAAATTAACAAACACAGTGGATTCCCCAAAGGAAATCTCTTTTTGAGGTATCCCTAAATACCAGGAATTCAGCCTTCAGGTCATGAACAAAGCCCAGTATATGTGTGGGGTTGATCACTGCTGTTATTATCATGCTCACAAAATCCGGGGACCTCACAGAGTCAAGCTATCTGACTAGAGTAATAACGATTACGTACTACCAGGTTAAAAGGCTGCAAATAACTGTTTCACAGTGAGTATTAGCAGCCTCTTTCTTTATTTTTTATTTTACTTAGCTTTTTTTTTTACTTTCTTAACATATAATTTCTTTTTTCCCATAATTTTAAAAATTGATTCTTTGTGAATTTCACATCACGCACTCCAACCTATCCATTTCCCAGTCCTTCCATATCTGCCTTCCACTAGTTTAACCTTCCCCCAAAAGAAAACAGAAAATAAAAATTTAAAAAAAAGTCTCCCCATGGAAACTGTGGTGTGTCACTCAGTATACCCTTTTGTTCAACCAGCTTTATTTACAAATGTTCTCTGCAATGAGTCATTGGTCTGGTTTGAGGCCTCTGGCTTCTGCTACAGCATGGATACTGGACCCTCACTGGGACTCTTCTCAGATAGCCTGCTGTTGCCCTGAGTCATGGAGATCCTTTAACTTTGGTTCTGCAGGACCGGCCCCTTCATGCACTCCTGAAGCCTCCTTCCTAAAGGGTCATGGGAGGGTGCACATAAAGTGTCAGTGTCTTCAGGTAACATTTTCAGAAGGATCCTGGTACTTGTATCAATCACTTTGACCCTGAATTTAATGGTCCCTGTTCCCTTCTCCCTTCCTTCTTACCTGATATAGAGATAAAATATGGATATAGGATGGGCAAGAATAATAAGACATTTCTGGATCTTGTCTCTTATCTAAAGATGTCAACTTTCCTGATTCAAGCTTCCTCCTCATACTCTGGGTTGGGCTGTGTTCCCTTAACTGTGTTCTTGAAGTATGGCACCCTTCTCTTTTCTAGATGTGTTGTCCTATTATGTAAGACTGATTTATTTGCACAAATTTGTACTTACTGCTTTCCTCCTCTGGTGGGGAATAAACAGTGTAAGGATTGGGCCGCACTCCCAGTAACTCATGCAGGGTTGTGGCACATCAGCATAACTGACTGATTGAAGTGGTCCATGAAAGATGCTGATCATACACCATGTATATGTTGAAGTGCCCATATAAATATGGAATGCGAAGATGGAAATGGGAATTGGCTAGTGTAGAGCCAGTTGTGCATGCGAATGTGCATGCTTCTGCCCCCTTCTGCCTATTAGATGCAATTCTTCATCCTAGCCTAGCCAATTCATAAGAGTATACTGCAAACACTTGCTAACATTCTTGACAAACATTTCTCAAATTACCCTACTTGCATTGAACATTTCCTAAGATTTACTTTGGGCTGGCTGTCTTATGAAAACAATAACTTTAAAAGGTATATTTTTCAGCTGCCTGGGGCCCTTTTGCTCCACCCATAGGAACCCTGAGTAAACAAGAAGAAAGGTTTGTCTGTGGCAGATTTCCGTTTTTTTCTTGATGTTTGGCAGCAACAGGCAGGTAGGAGGAGCAGCAGGCAGTACATCCCCCTTGTGTTAATGTCTGTGCTGGCTGGTTTTGTGTCAACTTGACACAGGCTGAGGCAATCTGAAAGGAGGGCGCTTCGGATGAGAAAATGCTCCATAAGATCAGCCTGTAGGGCATTTCTTAGTGATTGATGGGGGAGGGCCCAGCCCACTGTGGGTGGTGCCATCCTTGGGCTGGTGGTCCTGGATTATATAAGAAAGCAAGCTGATGAGCAGCCATGATGATCAAGCCAGTAAGAAGCACTCCTCCATGGCCTCTGCATCAGCTCCTGCTTCCAGGTTGTCGCCCTGTTTGAGTTCCTGTCTTGACTTCCTTGGATGACAGACAGTGATATGGAAGTGTAAGCCAAATAAACCCTCTCTTCCCCAAGTTGCTTTGGTCATGGTGTTTAATCACAGCAATAGTTAATTCAAATTGGTACAAGAATAGTAAGGTACTGCTGTGACAGACCTTATCATGTTGTTTTGGGGAGGATTGTGGAAGGACTTTGGATCTTTGGGCTAGAAAATCGATTATGTGTTGAGATCTCAGTGAGCTGTTCTCCATGAACTTGGAAAATAAGAATGTTGAGAGCAGTGTGGACCATGGAGGCCTGGCTTGTGAAGTTTCAGTGAGAATTAAAGACTACAGGGTCCTTTGTGCGAAGAACCTGTGTGTCTGGTCAGCTAGAGTTGAAGAACTAACTGTGACTAGCAAGAGAACAGAACCACTGAAGTAAAACCTTTGCTCTGCTGGGACAATAAATGCTGGTCATCAGGGGCTGAAGAATCATCTGTGATTAAGAGACCAGCAACATTGAGGTGAAATCTTTTGGGAAGTACTTCCTGGGGGTCAGCACACAGAAGCCATGTTCCAGAAGCAGCCAAGGGCATACCTCATGGTAGCAGCCAAACTTAGTAGTGTAAGAACCACTCAGATGGTATTTATTTTGAAGGCATGACAGGGACATGGAGAGAAGCTGAGGCTTGGCACTGTGAAACAGGGCTGAAGTCCCCAAAGAGAGCCCAGGAGAGGCTATTGGTGATAGTGCAGCCCAGTTGCAGTAAGGGGCCCCAGCAGTTTGAGAGATGCTAGAACTATGGGTTGACCAGCAAGAACAGCAACAGCCACAGAGTGGAGCCAGCTAAAGCCTAGAAGACAAACTGTGTGTGCTGCAGAGGGCAGAGCTGGAGAAGTGACCCAAAGCCCTTGGAGGAGCCCAGAAGATTGTGAGTGAATCCTGGAAAATTAGGTATTACACTTTTGGAGTTTGGTTTTGCTTTGTTAAGATTGTGACTGTGCCCTGATTCTTCCCTCTTGAAGTAAGAAAGTGTTTACTTTTGATTTTACACAAATCAAAAGAGCCCACCATTGAAAGACTTCAAATTTTGAGAGACTTTGAAAACCCTTTCCTTTCTAAGTTGCTTTGATCATGGTGTTGCATCACAGCAACAGCCACCCTAAGATACTGTCATTGTGCAGGTGTTGGGTTCCAGGCTCCATAGCCCTAGAAATGTTAGCACTCTTCTGCAGTCCTTTGAGGTCAAGGTTCCTTGGGCATGGGGACTGCTGATGTGGCAGCTCCCAGATGGCACTAGATACATAGATTGCTCAACCTGCTGCCAGGTGCTAGTGTTACAGCTTTGAGCCCTTGGCCCCAAATCGTGATAGCTCTCTGGAACCCTTCCGGTAACCAGGGCACACAGTGTCTCTTCTCTGACTCCTGAGTATCCTTCATCCTTTAGTCTCAATTCTTTATCCTCTCTTGTCATTTTCTTCTTCAGCCACCATTTTTTCCTGCCTTCACCTCTCTGAAGCCAAGAACAGAAGTTTCTTCTTCAGTTGTCAAACACCCAGCTACCTTTCTCCCTTCACAAATTACTGGTTCTGATGTTGCAACTCCAGAAAAGCCAGCCATAGAGAGTCTCTCACTAAGTGACCAGAGCAGCCTCATTGTATAGGCCCCAAAGGACCACAGCCACTGAGGCTTGTGTTCGAATCAATCATAGCCTTACTTCCTTAGCCACAGTTGAAGCAGTTTCTTTGCTAACTACCAAGAGAAGTGTTCTCTTACTCTTGTAGGTGGCAAAGGTTACAGGGTCATCTTGGGTCCCTGAGGCTTGTCTCTAATAGTCTTGGTTAAGTCTGTGCCTTCAGGAGCTGGGGCAATCTGCAACCGTCACTGTACGTGTTCCTCAAGGCATTTGTGGAGGGTTCCAGGTTGGCTGGCACTGGTATAAGAGTAGTTCAGCTGGCTTTTTGACTGGCACCCTTTGTATTCAAGGCAGCCAGGGTTGCAAAGGAGAGTCCAGCAACTGCTAATTGGGAAGTCAAACTGCTTCATCCCTCACCGTCTTTACTTATTTACAGGAACGAGAGAGTCAGAAAGCATGCTCACAATAAGAACATAAAGAGCTTCATTAGCGCTGATGGCGATTTTAACAGTTTAACAGCATGTTAGCAGTGTTTAGCCATTTGTCCATTGCCCCAGGGGAAGACATGTTCCCCCGTCTGTCTCACAAATACCCAGGTTCATTTGGAGCATGCTTTTTTAAAAGTTACACATTTTTCCCTGAGAAAATGTAGACAAGCTCTGGAGAAGTGTGTGGTCTCTGCTCCTCAAATGAGAGCCACCATTCCAGGCAACTGCTAAAGGCAGGCTCCAAAGTCTTCAGTGAAATGCATCATTTCACGTGTCCTCGGATCACCTACTTATTCTCAATGCCTAACTTAAAGTATAAAACCTTTTCCTTGGCTTGTGTATCAGCTAGGGTTTTCCAGAGAAACAGAATGAACACACATACACACAAACACACACAGATGCAAAGAGAAATATTTTAAGAAACTGTGGACGTGCTTATGGACCCTTGGCAAGTCTGAAATTTGTAGATGATCTGGCAATCAGGGATGAGCCAACATTGTAATCTAAGTTCAAAGGCTATCTTCAACAGATTTCTCTCTTGCTCATGGGATGTTAGATGTCTGTTCTTTTTGGCTTTCAGCTGATTAGATGGGACCCACTCACATTATGGAGGGAAATTTGCTTCCCTCACAGTGCACAGATTTAAGTATTAATCTCATCTTAAAGTCTTCTCAATAGAACATCCAGATCACTTTTGGCCACATATTGAAATGAAGGCTGAGCCATGTAGACAACAGACACTAAATATTAGAGGCACTCTCTAAGTAACTCAGGATCTCAGGTCCTTCCAATAAACAAACAAACAAACAAACAAATAAGAAAGCTGAATTTGATGCTTTTAAACTAAAATTATTCTATGTTCATGATTAAGACACCTGGGACCAGATTCTGGGACAAATATATTTCTATGCTTACACCCTTTGATGCCTGATACCTAACACATGACCTCAACAGGAACTATTAATGGTTTATGGGTAGGACATGAAAATTTGACTTTGAAAGAAGCTCACACATCCCTTTCTTCTTTTTAATGTCAGTTCATAACATCTTCCTGTAATAAATGAACAATGAATCCAATTTTAATTTTAGACACTTTCCAATTTGGGGGTTATCATTATTATTTCTGGACTTACATATAGATCATCAATTTTCACATGATTGAATGGCCTCTTAGGGTTAAAATCATGCTGTTCTATCCCAGAGTCTTACCAAAATATGGTTTTCCTGGAGTTGTGGTTTGTAGACCATCTCTCCAGGTATGCCACACATCTTTTTCTCTCTCTGCATCTTTCATTTTAAGAAGTCCAGTCTATAACACATTGCAGACTATGTTACTTCTACTAAAGTACATACCTGGGGACTCTCCCAGGAAAGAAAAGTGATCAGTGATTAATAAAGGAGTGTTTGTCCATCATTAAAAAGAGACTGGAAAGGTGACTTTTAAACACAATAGCATTGTTGAATATTTGAGCAATTTTCTCTCCACAGTGGCCGCCTGAGAGCATAGGCCAGACCTATGGATACAGATAATTTGGGGATCCAGGCAGAGAGGGCAGGGGATTGGCTGGGTGAGGTGTTAAACAAACTGAAAAAGAAAATTAAAAAAGTCACCTAAACCAGCTCTACCAGGTGCCAGGTGAAAGGAGAAGGACAGAGCTTGTGGGAGTCTGCTGGAGTCCAGCTCCAAACTGCTCCCACCTTTCAAAGGGTTCTTGGGTGGAGGAGAGAGGAATGAGGAACTATTAGGTAGAAAGATAAAGAGATGGTAAGAAAGACAGAGACACAGGCTAACTTCAGGAGGGCCCTGGGCCAATACCCAGCCACCTGGAGCATTATTCAAAAGAACTTTTTATAAAAGTTCTTGGCCAAGGGAAGAGGCTAAAGACCTCCCCCTCACAAGATTAAAGCACACAGTACAGCCAAGTGTAAACCCTTCACAATACCTGGTAAACATACCCCTGGCCAAATCATCCTATTATGCAGCCCTGCTGGGTAAAGCAAGCTCAGATTCTCTTACACTGAGTAATTTCGGCTCCCACAAGAGCTGACAGCTCATTCAACTCCTAAATCTGGAGTCCTATAGCATATATCATAATTTGGGAGCTGGTAAGGTAATTGATTCAAATTGTTTAAAATGTTGAAAGAATCAGTAAATTTGAGCCATTGAAGTGGTCAGCAGGTAAAAACACTTGCTCCCAAGCCTGACAGTTCTATCTTCAGAACCCGCTTGGTGGAGGGAGAGAACCAACTCTGGACTTTTGTTCACTCACCCCCACATGTGCATCCATATATATAACACCCAGAATAAATAAATATGTGTAAAAATAAAATAATCAATAAATCACATCAGCAGGTCAAGCCCCAGTCTACCAAGGGGCATTTGTGGTCTCTACTTCTTCTCTTGCAAAATTGAGATAACATCTCTCTCTCTGTCTGTCTCTCTGTCTCTGTCTCTGTATCTGTCTGTCTCTGTCTCTGTCTCCTCTCTCACACACACACAGAGAGACACAGACACACACACACACACACACACACACACACACACACACACACACACACACATCCTTAAAGGTATGCTCATCCAGGATGCTATGTGTTGTTTCTCGTTTTTCCCCGGGGGTGGAAGGATGAGATGTATTCACACAGGTAGATTCATTCTCAAAGAGATGAAACTGAAACTGGGGAAACAATTGTTGTGCCCTTTCCAAAGCCCCAAATGAGACCCAGAAATGTGATTACGTAGTCAGTTTCTTCACAAAATTTGTACAAAGGAAGGGCCAGAATGCCTTAGGATGCCAACCTACACTCACTTCTTGACCTTTGTAATTCCTGTACTATCACATGGCACTGAGATGATTAGGGCACCTTTTTGGAGACCTGGGTAGCAGGATCCAGCTTGCAATCATATTGTAATCCCTACTGACATTTTGTGTTAGACTTTTTCCCACTGGCTGCTCTATGTCTATCAGTATCCTTGGCTTCTACCTACTAGATGCCAGTTGCAACCACACATCCTCCCCACAGTTGAGACAACGTTTCTTAGGAAGGTAACATTGGACCTTCCACTCCACTGAGAATGGTTGGGCTGATGGCAAGTTGATTAACGGACACCTTTAGCTTGCGTTGAAATATGACTATGTGGGTATGGTTTCTACAATTACCTGAACTTACCCTAGTACCCACTCAGATGGTCACATGACCAGGACACAAATGCCAGCACAAAAGCACCTGGAGTGGAGCCGAGAGAAACGTGGGCAGACCCTGCTTCAGTCCTCCTTAGCGTCACATCTTGTGGCCTGTGTGTAAAGAAACTGCTGTAAACTGTCTTTGTCCTTACTTAAAATCTTAAACACTTTACATTACCACAGATGTGTTCTTAGGCTTGAAGGAAGTTATCTAACTCATCGAGAATGACAATAAATTCTTAACAGCTGAGCTAGAGGAAATTCTGGCTTACTTTTTTTTCACATTATTGAGAATATTGAAAAGTTGTTGTTTCATATAAAGGGAATCTGAGAGTCCATGTCTAAAACAATACTGGAAAAGGAACCAAACAGGAGTTCAAGTAATAATAATGTTATAGTATTTGTTAATTATTCTAAATTCTTTTTCCCTGTGTTACTTAAAAATCAAAGTACATTTATGTATAAACAGTGATACAATTTAGAATTAAAGCATGCAGTGAAAAAAATAAACAAGTCTCTCTGTTTTCAAATTCTGGCATGTTTGAGATTTAGGAAAAAGAAATCAGGAATTCCCAGTAATTCTCAGAACTTAAAAAAAAAATATGTTTTAAATATACTTCTAAGAATCTTCACAATCTAATTTTGAATAGCTCAAAATAGTATAACATTTAGAAAGGACTGCAAGAAAGGGCAATTACAGAAGACAAAATGCTCACCAATGAGCTCACATACATAGTGTATTCTGTGTAAGTCCTTGGGATGCCCTTCCAGAGTAATGTGTCTTCGATACAAAAGGTGTCCTTAAATGGGCAGTATCCACACGGATTCCATGAGGGGCTCCAACCTTAACAGGAGACCTGAGTTTTAAATTATGTTTTCATTTAATATTCCTGTACAATGGCATATTTAGTAAGCACCACTAAATTATTATTTTCTTTTGGTTTATCATGTCATTCAAAAATGCTCATTAGAGCTGAGCTGAGCGTAGTGTCACACAGCTTTAATCCCAATTTCTGGGAGGCAGAGACAGCTGTATCTCTGTGAGTTCAAGGCCAGCCTGATCTACATAGTGAGTTTCAGGACAGCCAGAGCTAAATAGTGAGACCCTGTATCAAAACAACAATATCCATTTAGAACTTAGCCTTGTATCATACTACATATTTATTTGTAGATGTACAAATATATGCACACACACAGGTGTATGTGTGAATGTGTGTGTGTGTACATGGGTGTGTATGTGAGAGAGATGTTTGTCTTTTTTTTTGTACAGATGCATATCTTTTCCAAGTTATATAAACTTCAGTCCCCTTAGTGATTTGCATCTAAATTTGAGATATCAAAGTGAGTTCTGAGAGAAATCGCTCAAGTATTTATAGAAGTCATTTCTGGAGAGAGCTGCTATGAACACCAACCATCCCCACCCCATCCCCTTCATCACTAAGGTGAAAGAGGCTGCTCTTGTTTTTACATCAAGGAAGAAGGGATGCAGCCACAGGACCACTCCAGGAGCCTGATCTTGACCCTGCACTCTAGGAACAGCTGTGCAGTATCTGACTCTCAGAAACCTAAATGAGAGAGGTGGGCTGTGCTGGCTGTTCTGGCCACTGCCGTGAAGAAGAGGTGACTGCACTAGGCTGTTAGTCCCTAGAGTGCTTATTCAGGCAGAAATGTAGAGTGTTTCTGATGAGCCAGATGTGTGCTGCTCAAAAGAGAGAGATCACACGAAGTACTTGTCAATCCTGCCTGGGACAGCTACTGGAGGACATAATAGCAATTAAAAAAATAAATAAATCTATATGGAGTGGTCTGAAACACTAGGGACTAAAATGCTACCCAAAGCCAAGAAAAATATGCCATGGTACTACAGAAATTCCTCCTCAACCCAGAGAACCCTGAAGAACCCACAGGGATGTCAATGTAACACAGTGCCAACCTTTAAAAGCCAGAGTCATGTGGGCAGCAAGGTTAGATAAGAGATATCTGCACCTCTGCTTCTCCTCCTGACCCAGCCTCTCCATACAAGAGTAGCTACGTGGCTAGGATGCAGACAGAAAAGGAAAAACACATACCTTTTTGCATTTGTAGACAGCTAGACTTTAGAGGTCACCTCGGAGACAATGTCACTTCCTCATAAAGACATACTCATAGAGCTGATCCTCCTGGCTGGAAACCTTGATTTTGGGGTGGTTCTCATTTTTATTCATAAGGGTAGCTGGCTGTGCCTTCACTGTTTGTCTTAACGCCTATGTTTGATGCCAAATTCCTGCTTTCCTTCCAGAATTTTTGGCATGTTAAAGCGGGCTGTGCTCGTGTGGTAAGATTTCAGTAGAGACCCTTGTGCTGAACCTTTTAGAAGCTCCCTGACTGTCAAAAATTTACCTGTTCTGTCAAAGCTCCTGGTCACATGAGAACTATCAAGTTTGCGTCTAATTTTTCAAGACTTTGCCCGTGGGTCTTTCCTCTTTGTTGACTTTGTTTTGTATCTTTTACTAAAAATAAATCACAGCTACAATCGCCATCCTAGGCCCAGTCCTGTAGAAAGCTGTCAAAATTGGGGATGATTTTGGAGACTCCTCATAAAGGTCCAAGCTGTGGAATACAGAGAAGTCTTACTCTTGCAAAGCATGAAGCTGTGATCATTTCAGCATCTGATATAATTTTTGGCTTCTTCAAGTGTGAAGGAATGCCATGAGGCTAATCACATTTTAATTCAGAGATAGCACAGCCAACCTCATGAAATGAGTGTAGTGCATCTAATACAAGGTCACAGAAACCAAAAATAAACATATACTCTGATGACAACCCACAAGACAGGCTTGTTCAGCTCATCAGTACCACATACATGCTTCTCCTGATTTCTCACAGTGACCATGGGTGACAGGAAGGGCAAAGATTAAAACAAAAAGAAACAACAACAACAACAACAACAAAACTCAAGAAACTCCAAGATACGAGTGAGGGGTAGAGTTGGGTTCTCTGAGTCTGGGACCTGCCTGAACTTCCTTTATTTTGCCCCTGCAATTTCTTCCTTAACACAGAATTTTAGGCTCAACTGAAAATCCATTGTTCTGTTCTCAGAATAAAAATGCCTTCATTATACCACAAATTTATGTTTCATTTCCATCACTCGTGTCCTTTCAGATATTGACTTGTTGGGAGGTGGGAGTCTTTGTTTAAGTGAAATCCCCCCCCCCCCCCCCCCGTGATGATCTTGGAACAAACGGACCCAGAATAAACAGTGACCTGAGCACACCTGTGCTTACAGGGACTAGAGGATAATTCTGGGCTGCCTGCGCATGACACAGAAATTCTCTAAAAGTTGATCAATGCATATAGAATTCAATGATCTTTCTGAAAATCCCAGCAATTATGGCCTCAACTAGATTAATTCAACAAGGTCCAAAAAAATAATCAACAAAATTTTCTCCAACTACCACCTCTTCCAGAATGAGATACTGATTTGCTGGCAGTGAGCCAGATGTGATGGATATGGTAATGGATGTGGTTGATCTAAGGAGGTTCAGAGACTAGCGGAGGAAGATGATTGAGACAGACTCAGATAGTGACTTCAGTTATGGTAGAAGCAGAAGACAGGGTGATCAGAAAGACTATTTAGTCATGGCTGCTTAAGCGTTCTCCACCATGATACATGTGTATGAAAGTGTTGGACTGAAATCCACAACTTTGTTCATGAATTTAAAAAAGAAAAAGAAACATTATGCGCTTTGGTGCTTGAAGAAATTAATATGAAGATGGATTCTATAGGAGCCAGATATCGTGAAAGATTGGGTTTGAGGCCTGGGAACACAAGATTCCTGTCACTGAAGAACTGTTTGGTTGTAGAAAGCATTTGAGAACTGGGTTGTAATCAACTCTATGTATACCTTTTGGGACACTGACAATGTCCAGTTTGTCAATGTGCTAAGGGTTATAACAGCACATTTATATCATTCCATTTTATTCATTTTTATTTTTCTAGTGCTGAAGATTGAACCTCCAAACATGTTAGGAAGCACTGTATTGCTCAGAATTCTTAGCTCATAGGACTTGAAGGCTGATGTTCTTCCTATCCAGATCCAAGACCATTCAACATTCAAGCTAGCTGTAAGACCCTAATGCTTTTTCTTTTACTTTCTTTCTTTCTTTTTTTTTTTCTGAGACAAGCTATCTCTCTGTAACATCCCTAGCTGTCTTGGAACTCACCTAGTAGACCAGGCTGACCTTGAACTCCCAGAGACTTGCCTGCCTCTGCCTCTCCAGTCCTGGAATTAAAGGTGTGCACCACCATGTCTAGTTAAGTTACCTAATTCTTAACTAGTTAAAATTTATAATAATGATTGATTTTAAATATTTTTGGTTTTAATGTATGCTAATTACTAAATTATTTTAATAGCCTAACTAAATTATTACTAAAATACATAATAATAATAAAAATTAAGGAATACTAGCTTTATTTCTGATAAATGGCACCATTTTAAACCCGTTTTTTATTTGTTTGTTTACTTGTTTGTTTGTTTTTCCAGTCTTATTCTGTAACCAAGATTGGTCCAGAATTAGCTATATATCCCAGGCTGGCTCATAAATTTCAACAATCTTACTTTAACCACATGAATGCTAAGATTATAGGCATGAGCCACCAAGCCTGGCTTAAACCTGACTTTTCAGATCATGAAAGACCAAGCCTAGATACTAATCACCCTGTGGCATTTGCCATAATTGAACAAGAGTATCTTAAATTGGTATTTTAAAAGTTAGGAGTATAAATTCTACTAACACAATATAAGCAAATATGTGAAGCTGGGTTGTATCATTTGCAATTATTCTTTTGTGTATTTTTTGGTTTAGTGAAAGAAAAATAGAACTCATTTAAAAAAAAAAACTCACATGATGAAAGAGATAGGCTCCTTGTCTTATCTCTTTCTTTACTTCATAGTATTTCAATTAAGGATTTATTTCCAAGTTTACAATGAGCACCAAGCCTCATCCCTTGCTTATGTCCTTTCAGACATACTGAATTTTAAGCATTTTTGAGATCCACCTAATTAAAAACTGTTGGCTCTCCTCTAACTCTAACAAAGTCTTTTGCTAGTGCTGTAGGACTTTGTTTTTCACTGTATCTATCTACTGTCTCTACCCTACTTCTGTTTCTCACCTGTTGAAAATCTACATAAGACCCACTATGTGGAAAGACAAGAATCTACAGTTTTAATGTATGTGGGTGGGGGAGAGGGAGGGAGAGGAAAGAAGAGAGAGAGAGAGAGAGAGAGAGAGAGAGAGAGAGAGAGAGAGAGAGCTGTTTTTATTCTAGTTAATGTTGGAAGCTTTTTTCTTGGTGAGGTATAAGGTAGGTATATTATAAATTAGTATATAAAGGATGAAATCATAAACTCACAGATGAATGATGATGGTATTAGGATATGTTTACAGCATTATGATGACAGTTTCATAAGTATATCCTTTTTCTCTTCAAACTGCCAAGTTGATCATTAAATATGAATTATTTTATATGTTAAGCATACCTTTAAGAAGCAGGTAAAAATGATTCAGTGTTATAAATGGCCCATAACCACCAGAGTTATTAGAATAAGGAATGGTAGATATATTCTTTAACTTGGTGAAATAAGTAGGTCCAAGATACACAGGTTTATGACCACACTACAAAAGTCTTTGAATGAAATTCTTCTACATCAGAATAAAGCCCTGGTCTTGGAATCCATCTAGGAATTACACCACTTCATACAGCATTCTATCACCTGGGGGTTGGCTAGATCCTACTTATGGGCTGTTTTCAAGAAAGGTTTTCATCCAGTGACTGTTGGAGTATAGCAAAGAACAGAAATGTTGTCAAACCTGCACAATTTGTGAAATTACTTTTTATTTTATTTTTGAGATAGGGTCTTATGTTTCCCGGGTTTGTCTGAAACTCACTTTGAAACTAAGGATGACGTTGAACTACTCTGATTCTTCTGCTTCTAACTCTCAAGTGGTGGGATTACTGTTGCACACCCCCACGCCCAGGTTATTATTATCTTACATGATTTATTGATGGCTATTTGAATATGTGACTAAATATGCTTAGAGGTTAGTGCTTATGAAAACTGGGAAGTTGGTAACGGGCTGGAGAAAAGTCCTATTCTACTCACCAAATCCCACCACTGGAAGTCACTCATCTACAATGCAATCCTGAATAATCCCATTGCCTACTGTCAGTGAAGTTGTAACCCTCACACTCATTTCTAGGAGTCAAAAATCCTAGCAGTTCAAGTACATGACAATAATCACAAACATTTTTCCAAAAACAAACAAAAGAGAGAACTGTATGATGTATGTGATATAGACTGTCAAGTGAGCTATGAATTTTAAGATCAGTTAACATAGTTATCCCTCAGCTTTAGACTGGTTGATTCCAGGACCTCCACAGATACCAAAATCTACCGACACTCAAGTCTCTGGGATAAAATGGCATATCATTTGCATATTCCCATAGAACCCACACACACTCTTCTGTATATTTTTATTTTTAAAGAATTTATTTTTATATTTTTGTATGAGTATGTGACTATGCTACTTGGGTGGGAGTATACCTGGAGGCCAAAAGAGGGCTTCAGATCTGCTGAAGCAGGAGTCAGAGTGGTTATGAGCAGCCTGATGTGAATGTTGGGAACCAAACTCAAATCTTTTGGGAGAGCAGTGTGCCTTATCAGCCATGGGACCACTCATCAGCTCCATTTTTATGTATTTTAAGTTATCTCCAAGTTACTCATATTGTATAAAACAATTTAAATGCCGTGAATAGAATTTTTGCACTTTATTATTTAG
>CABHPQ010158290.1:30203-50102 GCA_902168405.1 Peromyscus aztecus | reverse complement strand
GTGTGTGTGTGTGTGTGTGTGTGTGTGTGTGTGTGTGTGTGTGTGTGTTGGGGGTGAGGCATGAGAAGCATGTTGCCCTGTGGAATGGCAGGGGAAGAGAATATAGGGAAGTTTCAAGGGTGGGATGGGTGTGGAAATGGTAAGGTTTGTGGAGGTCTTCTCCTGATTGCAGGGTCTGGCTTGTCTGCTTTCCGTGGATTTTTCTCTCTTTGCAATCAAATAGGATGGTATTCGGTTTCTATGATAGATCAGAAAATTCGGACTGATAAAAGTCAATTATTTATAAGTGGTATCAATCAAGAGCAGAATTCATGCTTGGTGGGCCTGGGAACTAGAATAACATGGATTAATTGAGAATGGTGACCACATAATGCAGTAAGCATAGAAATGGGAGGGAGGAAATGCAGAGAAGAAAAGCAAGAGAGAGAAAGGAGAGGAGGGAGCAAGGGTGGGGCGTGAGACATGACATTACTCTTTTCTCTCTTCACTTTGCAACCAGGACTATACCCCAAGAAAACCATTTCTATCAGTTTTCGTTTCCCAGGACACACTGTCCTTAAAGATGTATTCAATCAGAGTTCTAAAAGGATTGCAGGAACTGGAGACATGCCATCATCTTCTATTTCTCATCAACAAAATGACAAGGCCAGACTCAAGCACCATTAATGCCAGGCTTTCTCATTAGAGACCTTTAATACAACTCTTACAGGAGATGGCAGCTTTACAGGAGAGGCATTGTGAAAGCTCACTTAATGAAGTCACTTTGACACAATCTGGAGGCAGAAATGTCCTTTGTGACTGAATTTCCATATCAACTAATGTCAAATTCTTATGCATCACTGTGAGATGACCAAGAGTGTCCTTTGTTGTGTGTTGGGACCATTGCGTCAGTTTGGATGACTTACAGGGAGGAAGAAAATTAAATTTAATTTCTGCTTTAGTAAGAGGAAGAATGCAGACTCTATATTCTTTACCAAGTATTCTGTTTCTTAAAGGTACATGAAGCAGGATGGGTTGGTACTGGCTTGTTACCCCTGCTCTGGGAAACAGGAAGATTTCAAGTTCAAGGCCATCTTAAGGTGCAGATGAAAACACTGTCTTCAAAACAAATAAACAAACAATGACAAATAAAGAGGAAATACATCCAAGTCTTAGTATTTACTAGTGTTTCTTTCCTGAACAAACAGGCACAGTTGCAGGTGATTAAATTTACCCAGGCCTGATTAAGACCTAATGCGCGGTGTCAGGGAAGAGAGTTGGGATGCAATCCATGTGGCATGAGAGCAGAAGGGGTTTGTCTATATGAGAAAAGTGAACCAGTGAGATTGGAACATAGAGCATGGGAGAGGACAAATAGAGCAAAGTATAATGAACGCAAATGTATGAAAATGCCAGAATGATACCCACTGCTTTGGATGCTAATTAAAAAAATTAGTAATAAAACTAACTCATGCCAGTGGTTTCTGCTGAACAGCCCTTGACTTTTCGCCACTTCCAAGGCTTCTGAACACGGAAGATCTTCTCAGTTCCTGAGACATGCCCTCCCACTTTTTCGCCATGCAGCCTCACATTGGCTCCTCTGGCAGGTCTGAAGTGTCTTCCAAGGTTATCTGCACTGCTGATTGCTCAGCCTTCAAGTCTCAGCTCAGTGGTCCACTCCCAGAGAAGAGTTGTATGGCCCAGTCTGGACGGCAGGTCTGTCCTCCATCCCACCACATCCATTTCCTCTATCACATTGTTCAGCTCACTTTTCAAAGCACTGATTTCTTAAAAATCAGTGAACTGATTTTTTAAAAAATTAATCTATTCTTTGACAGTTTCATACATGTGTTGTATAATACACTCTAGCCACATTCATCCCTCTACTCTTTCTTATCTCCCTGTTATCCTCACAGCCACCTCTCCTTCTACCGAGTTCCCATCCCACTTTCAAGTCTTTATTCGGTTGTTGGTTTAGCCTTGTGACCCATTAGATTTCACCAAGGTTGAACATGGGAGCATGGGTATGGAACTGTCTGCCAGATCACGGGTAACTCCCCAGTAGCTGTGTCATCAAAGACAATGACTGTCTCTCCCTCAGGAGCCCTCAATTGTCAATAGCTGCCCTGAACAGGGCTGGGGTCCAGGAACTCCTTCCCACCTATCACTGAGTGTGGATGGGCTCGGTTTCCTGAAGACTCCATGCAGTTACTGTGAGCTCATGTGCGTCTTACTATGTCATAATCATAAGATAGCATGTCCTGGTTTTCTCCTCCTCTTCCATGATGTTTTCTGAGCCTTGGAAAGGGTCATAGGAGTGGTCCAAAGTGAATTAATTTTAATACAATTACTAATTTGTACCATGTTTACATTTTTCTTGTGATTATTGCCCATTTAACTTCTATCACATAATTCCTTAACTTTTTATGACACTATCATCACAATTCATTTCTATTTATTTATTTAAAACATGGAACATTCCAGGGGAACAGCATGTCATTCCTACACAGAAGCCATATTAATCTTTCCTGCATTGTTCCAATTTTTAAATCTGACCTGCTGGGGTGAGCAAAGAAAATTTTGTTGCACTTACTGGTTTGTTTCAAGTTTACATTGAAAAATAAACATGAAGCTGGTCTCTCAATGTCTTATCCTCTAGTAAACAGAAAATCAAAAATAAGGTCTGTCTGAGTGACTCAAAATGATCCCCGGCCCAGCACAGTGCCTGGAAGATTCTGAAGATCGAAAAACTACTTATTAAAATGTTGACTGCGTAGAAGTGCAGGTGGGACCAGTGTTCTTAGTGAACCTGGAGAATATTAGACAAAGAGAGAAGTGTCAGAAGACAGAATGAGTTAGTAGGAAAATAAAAGAAAGCAGATTTTATAAATTATTATCTATGAATTTAGTGAAAATCCCAAGAAAGTTGCTAACATATAATATGTTACAAAATCAATGATAGACTTTGGAGCTAATATGACAGAACACAGAGCACCTTAGAGCAGAAAACTCGCATTTTCATAGCATTAATATATTAGCCTCCACTACAGAGATCAGAAGGATAATGAGCCTGGGCTTCAGAAGGGCCCTCTACCTACTGTCATCTACAGCCTTATTCCAAGGACTCACTGCGTCCTGCCTGATGTGAATTATATGATAATTTGAGAATAATTATTTATTAACTCTTTCTGGATATAAAATCTTGAAAATTTTGCATATCTCATAAGTCTGAGAATAATAATTGGTAAGTTGGTTCTTTAGAAATTAGTATTCAGATGTTATATATGTTCAGAATTTAGAGTGTCTTTGTCTGTTTTGTGTTACTTATAAGAGAGTGCCACAGACCACGGAATTTATAAAGCATGGGGATTTATTTCTTATAATTCTTATTTCTTGAGGGTAGTAGCTGGTGAGACCTTCTTGCTGTGTTGTTGCTGGCTGACGGCATGTGGGACAGAACACACTAGGGTAATATGTATTTGGGTATTTTGAATTAGCCTGTATTAACTGTACAAAACAATAGGTTCCATCACAATATTTTCATACACGTATACTTCCTCATATTCAGGGGACCATTATACTCCAATCTTGCCCTTATAATAAACCTGCTTCTTTGTGAAGTCGGGCCTCTCATGACCTGACCATTGCACAGAAGAGCCACCTCTCAATATGATGCTATAGGGTTGACTTTTGAATACATCACCTTCAGGGGACAAGTTAAGTCATGGGAAGAATTATAATCATGTAAGGATGAGAAAGGAGGGTGAGGGGAACAGCTAAGCATTCAGACTGTGCCAGGCCTTGGAAGACCTCAGACACCACACTGGAGAGCTTTAATCTAGTCCTTATTTCTGTTCCAACATTTTAACACTTGAGGGACTTTCCCCATCCTTTGATGTGAAGCTCAGGTGACCTTGAAACTCACATTGATCCTTCTGCACCATCTTCCCAGGTGCTGTGATCACAGGTGTGTGTCACCATGTTGGGCATCTACTCCAATTTTTCAAGCAAACAAAGCTCGGCTTTGTTATTTTAGAAATGTAGCATTGCTTTACCAGGTACAGAAACATGCACCTGTCTTCCCACCCTCAGAGGTCTGAGATGGAAGATTCTCTTCTGTCCAAGAATTTTGGACCAGCCTGGGAATACAGTGAGTCCCTCTCTTAAAGTGTGTGTGTGTGTGTGTGTGTGTGTGTGTGTGTGTGTGTGTGTGTGTGTTCTATTCAAAGCAGGGAATGGGAATTTGGAACACTTGAAGTGCCATTAGAAGGGCATTTAATGTAGAGATGATGAGACTCACAACTGAAGAAGAGGTTGTAAGGTTCAAGAGTAGGAGCTAAGAGATGAGAGACACAGTAACAAAGTTACTTTGACTTAGGCAAAAAGAAAAAAAAAGAATGAAGAAATTATATGACAGTTTGTGGTTTAAACCCATAGCCTTGATAGAGTATAGGAACAGATAATGTCATTACTATCTGTCCAACTAGACACAAGAACTCAACATGATAATTTAAATTGGTCTTTATTTTGTTTTGAAATAGATTGGTGCTTTGAGATTAGACTATATTTTAGTCTTTGATCAATGGAGATAGGGACACAGTATTTATGATTTTTATATTGTCATGTCTATGTTGTCAAGGGAATGTCATTGTGTTAGTCAGCCTTCTACTATTGTAACAAATACCTTGTGGTGGTTTTGTGTTCCCCAAAATATTGTGCACCCTAATAAACTTATCTGGGGTCAGAGAACAGAACAGCCACTAGATACAGAGGCTAGAAAATGGTGGCACTCATGCATTCCAGAGGCAGAGATCTACCGGATCTCTTTGTGTTCAAGTATACAGCTAGGCAGGGTGACTCATGCCTTTAATCCCAGGGAGTAATGGCAGAAAGCAGAAAAGTATATAAGGCATGAAGACCAGAAACTAGAAGCTTTTAGCTGGTTAAGCATTCAGACTTTCGAGAAGCAGTTCAGCTGAGATTCATTTGGATAAGGACTCAGAGGCTTTCAGTCTGAGGAAACAGGATCAGCTGAGGAACTGGCGAGATGAGGTAGCTGTGGCTTGTTCTGCTTCTCTGATCTTCCAGCATCACCCCAATAACTGGCCTCAGGTTTGATTTTATTAATAAGTACATTTAAGATTTGTGCTACAATATCTGAAACAAATTAGCTGACAAGAAGAGAGAGGTTACTCTGACTCACAGTTGTGGAGCTCATGACTCCTAGGCCTCATGACTCTTATGCTCCTGGTAAGGCAAAGCATCCTGGTGGAGAGCAGGTAGTGAAACAAAAAGCCAGTAGCTTGTAGTAAAACAAGAAGAAATAAAGAGGGGTCATGTCATCTCCTTCAAGGGAACAATTCTAGTAACCCAAGGCACCCCTTCCCAACCAGGCTTCATCTCCTACAGTCTCTACTACGTTGCTGTGGTGCATGGGCTGCAGATTGATCATTTAACTCATGGACTTGAGGGAACGTTTAAGATCCATTCTGTAGCATCACTAAAACAAGCTTTCCCATTTTCAATAAAGTTACAGAACCGCAGGAACACCACAAAGGCAATGCAGGAGGTTCCCACGCACTGTGACCACCCTCTTCCTTTTACTTGAGGGTGATGAACTCAAGGTGAAGAATGGCAGTCGCTTCGAGGGTGACTCAGTCTGTTTCTAGGGATGGAATCCCAGCGTGGGTGACTCAGCAGGCATTTAACACTGTTTTCCATCTGGGAGATGCTGCTGCTGTTAACGGGTTATTGTTCCCTGGTTTGGCTGTGTGGAAGACATTTTGTGGGACTTGACTCAAACAGTGAAGAAGTTAAAAAGAGTAGGTGATAGGAATTCCAGCCATGCTACCATGATCACACCTGCCCCCGCGGGGCACTTAGTCATTTCTGCCTAGTCATTTCCGGGTCATACGTCCTACATAACCCATGGCTGCATGGTCACATAAATTGTGTGCGTGGCATGACCATGTGCTCTATGCATATGCGTGTAGCCACATGGGCCTGTGTGCACATGTGAAGGGTGGTCCTTAAAAGGTGGGCTCCAAGTCCCCCTGCCCCTTCCCTCACGTGTCCTTTCAGCAGGCCTGAACACATCTATTCCTTTTCCCTTACTCAATAAAACTCTTGCTAGTGGGTTCTGTCGTGTTTCATGACTTTTCCTCGCAGGGTAAGAGTGCCACTAAAAACCATCAGTAGGTATCATAGGACCAACATGGTGGCAGACAGGGAAGGAAGAGAGGCCTGGCCAAGAGAGAACTCTGTATGACTCTCAGCACACTGGGCCCTGAGGCCTACTTTCAGGCATTTCTTTCCTGAGCAGTATTCTACAGAGTTACATAGTTATCATCAAACCTTGCTATAATTAGGTATAATTAGTTAGTTATAAGGCTTTATACTCACTTGGTGTGGAGAGTAAAATGAGAGCCCTAGTTTCTGTTTTGGAAGAGATAGCCTGGAGTGAACTGTAGAGGTTGGAGGCTGAGTTGATTATTGGCTGAGAAGCCAGCTTAGCCAAGTCTAGTGGCAAATCAGTTGAGTGGGTTTGCAGTACTTCAAGTCTTCTGGGGCTTTTTGGGACCGTGTCTTTCATTGCTTGTGAAATATAAGTATAAACTCTTGATCTGAAGAATGCAGGAACACTCAGGATGCGTATTTGTTCAAGCTTTTTTTTTTTTTTTTTTTTTTACTAATACACAAGAAGATGGGGAAGCATGCCTCTCTGAAATGCCCAGGAACACAGGTCTTGAATTTTGGAATATTTATATTTTCACAATGAAATTAGGGATAAACTCTAAGACTAAACACAGCATCCTTTTGTTTTATATGCCCAAGAAGTAATTTTATACATATGCATATTACTTATTTTACACATGAACCAAAGTTTCATGGTTTGGAATTTTGGACTTGTGGTATCATGTCAGTGCTCAAAAAGTGTTAAATTTTGGATTTAGGGATTCAGGATGTTGAGCCCATATTACAAGGAAATGCATTAAAAGTAACATTCACCTCTATTTCAATGTACAACTTTATTCATGGTTGAAAATAAAAGCTTATTACATCTAACTTGTAAACTTATTCAGAATCAATGTGTTCAGAAAGACATAAAAATGTATGTATTTTCTATTAAATGATAGGTTCTGATGACTGAATATAATATACAGGTATATTCACGAAAATGTAAAAAGTAATTATGAAAACAAGACATATTACCAGTATATATAAGAAAAAAAGACTCATTTCCCCACAGGCTACCAATAGTATACAGCACAGTTCTTGATAGAGTTCAGTTATTTTCATTTAATTCATTTGGTAGCTCAAGATATGATAGAAAAGACACTAATATACAGTGAAGTCACTTCACAGTGTTACATGACAGTAGAAACTCATATTAATACAAAATATCACTTGAGTTTTACACAGAGTTCCAGTGCCAAGTTTGAGTGACATCTTGGTCAGCAAGCAATCTGAGAACTATTAAAGACTGATTTAAAAAAAATATTTCTGCTGGTAAAAGTGTTGATGGTTTAAAAGCAACTGGAAGTAGACAGAGGTGCTGTGACCTGCCGTTTGACCAGCAGACATAGTGAACCGCTCTGGGTGCTTCCGTTTCTTTCCATAAGATGGCAGAGTTGGTTTAACAAAGGCGAGAACAATCTCATTGTGGGTCACAGTGACACAAGAAGCCTTGGAGTCATTCCTGCTTCTTCAACAGTACTCTCTGCACTCCTCAACAGTACTAATAGTACCCAGTTTGTCAGAAATAACAACAAAGGACCAGCTTGTGTGAACCCCAAGTATACCAGGGTTGCCTGAGGACCCTCTCTGAGCACTGCTTTTGTCCTCAGACAGCTCTCTTACACGTAGTTGTCTTTGCTGGGTTTCTTTCATACCCAATCACACCAGGTCCTGTGGCAGCATGGGCCGATCATCCCAGAGGTAACGAGAAGGTATCTGTGTGTGGCTGAGGTAAGTATAATTGTCTGAACTGTCAGGGGCTGCAGAATGGCCTACTTTAATCACAACTCAGGAGTGTGGTGGGCTGCCTTGGCTTATGTGATGTGGGTGACTCTCGTTCTCAGATCTGTTCCTAGAGTCCCGAGGGACAGGGCATCTGTTTTCAAATGTGGCACACACATGCTCAGAGGAGCAGGTGGCTCTGACCTCAATGTCTTGAGCATCACAGAGTGAGCAGGTGGTGTCTCAGAGGCTGAGCTCTGGGAAGGAAGAAGTCTGCCCAAAGCCATGAGGATTTCGATAATAAACTTCTTGAGGAAAAATTGGACATTTGATTAGTTTTCATTGCTTCCCCTTGGGCTGGGGGGCTTCTTTCACAAGCAGATTCTAATGAAGTGTTTGTTGAGAGATTCCCAAGGCAGCAAAGGAAGGCTGCATTTGGGCTGACTATCATCTTTGCTCATCAGAGCTCGGCCTCTGTGGGAAAGGGAGTCCTCATACCTTCTGTCGGGGCCCAGGTATTCTCGAATGCTATTTGCTTGAGCCTTTGTAGATTAATATGTCTCCTTGCGCCTAGACTGTGTGCTCCCCATGCTCAGACTCTGCTGTTATTCTCTCACACCTGAACAGTGCCTCTCACATGGGAGTGCTCTGCAGGAGTGCTTTGAAGAAATGGCAGTCGCCACAGCTTACAGGACGTGGCTTGGAGGAGTTCATGGAATCTTGTGTCCCTCAGTGTATGCTGTTGGACTGAGAAATGGGCTGAGTATGGCAGTAACCCACAATAACATTCCCCATCAGTAGCCGTTCCTGGGGCGTCCACTTCATACACCGAAGGGCAGCTCTGACTAGTCCAGGAATGAGATGTACGCCTCAGAGAACAGCTGTCAATGGATTGTCTTTTACCAGTTACTGATAGACTAAAAAATGGGACAGGAAGCAAGGTTGTTTTAGTGACTGTAAGTCAGAACTCTTGAACTGCAGGGTAAGAGTATGTCAGATGAATGCGGCATGCTTTGGGGAACCCTTACCTTTTCTATGAAATATCCCAGGACTTTGAGAAGTCTGTGCCTCAGAAAGCTGGCTATTGCACCAAAAGAGACAATTTGGTAACTAGCAGGTAAAGGAATATTTATCACAGGGGATGACCCTCAGGAACTAGTGTTAGGAGCTTAAATCTTGAAAATTAAATTTCCCTCCACCCCAGATATTTTCTTACCATGCTATGGCTCTTATGTGGGGCATGCATGGGAGATGTCTGGGGTATTAATTATTCCATGTTCTTTATCTAAGTGTCTTTCTCTTAGTGACTTTTGGAAAGGAGTCTGACCAAATAAAATTTTCATTAATCTATCTATATCAGAAGATGCTTATAACCCTAGGTCCACCACATGCTCTGGGCGTAGCATGTCGCAAACAGCAATACAACACTCAGGAAGTGTAGACAATGAAGGTCTGCATGGTCAGCAGACCAAAGGAGGGCATCTTATTCAGATGAAAGCAGCTTGAGAAGGAAGTCCCCATTCTTAGTTCACACAGACATGCTTTTTAACTAACATCTGGATTTGTCATAATGGGAATGAAGCACTGTTTTGTGAAGCTATGTACTCTTTGTCTGTAGACTTCTTCTACAGCGATTTTTACTTCCAATGTGTCCATACACCAGTGACTCAGGGTCTTACGTTACTTTTCTCCCTGTGTTCTTCCACAGGCAGTGTTTGAAATGGTTGCCAGTATTTTTGCCTATTTTATGCAATGGCTACTTTTTATGTTTTCTGTTCCTAACCTGTTATGCACTTGACAGTTATTTGATTAAGATGAATCTGAGTTGGAATTTAATTAAGAGTAATACATACTATTGTTGGATGAGCCTCCCTATGAAGAGAACTCAAGAGTTTGAGAATGTGGAATATGCAAAAACCTACTGGGTGTGGCAGGGACCTTTTTGTCTGTCTTTTGCTCCTTGGCTTCGCTATGCAGGAGGTTGCTAGGCAGCGGGGCTCTTGTCCGTCACATGTAAGAACTCTCAGACAAATCTACAAAGTCAGAAATTCTCATTGTTTCCAGCCCCGGAGTTCTCAGTGGGAACTCTCACCTACAAGTTTCTGGGAGAGCATGAGAAGCTGCTTCGTTATTCTGTGTCAGGCATTTTTCTCTAGGAACTGATGTAGGCATTAATTCTAATTCTCTTCACTTCAGAGTTTCCCTTGAGGATCTGAAAGTGTTTTGAAGTGTTCACACCCACATTTCCCTTGAGTTATGTGAAATGAAAAAAAAAAAAAGTAACGTCTACATCTTTCAAAGAAAACTAGGCATGTTCTTATTACAATTATTACCGATGCTAATAATACCCTGGGCTTGTACCAGCATCTGTCACATGGCAGCCCAGATCTGCAGCAGAACTTTTAATGAAAACTCCATTTTCTTAAAGGTTTTGTGTAATTATTATGCAGCTCCTTAGTTAAGGGTATGGAAATGCAAGGTTTTCACGGAAGGAAATCAAGTAAGGTAGATGGCTACAGGCCCTGAAACAAATGAGAAAAAAGGAAACAGGACTAGAACCTGCTGAAACCACTGCCCAAGCCTCCTACTTTAACAAGGATCTAGCCAAAGCAGCCCCTGTGGGCCTCTGATCACGCAGGGCATTTTACAGCCAGTGGAGGGACTTTGATCCCTCTGGGTCTGGTTCAGGTAGTTTGATGTCCATCATCAATACCTTTCTTTGTGACATAAAAAAGTCTAACAGTCGTCACCTGATGTTTTAACTCCATTACATGAAGCAAGTGGCTTAAAAGCAATAAGGTGAACTAATGAGTTCTGCTTGTCCTCTAGAAACAAGTTAAGTAAGCCACAGGACTTGTGCTGGTTCTAGTCTTGAAGACAGTTGCTTGCAGGCTGAGCATTGTGGCACCTGCCTTTCATCCCAGCACTCAGAGGCAGGGGCAGGTGGGTGGGTCTCTGTGAGTTCCATGCCATTCATAAGACCCTGCCTCAACCAAACAAAGATATTTACCTTACTGCTTCATACATTCTACTTTGCCTAAAGCACCAAGCCCAGAGAATGGTGGAATCTTAAAAGCATGATAAAGATGAAAAGCTACATGAGAACCCAAATAAATGCCTATACATATTGGATGGATAAATGGATTGAATACTGATAGTTTATAATAATAAAAACCCTAGGCAATGCAAAGAAAAGCCTGTAGGCTACAATGCAGGTATTGATGAGGAAACTGGAAAGCTGGTTAATATTCGCAGCAATATCTGTTTCTATTATCAACATCTGAGTTCAGTAGTAATAATTATGTTCATTGGGCTCTGACATTCATATGTGAGTGAAGGTGGTCTTCATAAACCATTGTAAATCTGCAGTTAGTGAGTTTGCTTTTCATTTAGATAGATAGAAGATGCCAGAAATAAAAGTGTTCCTCTTTGATTAAGGAGGCTTACGAGGGATGGAAATGTAAAGGCCAAAAAGGAATTTTAAGCAATGTATTAGTGCACTAACTTCCTCAGGACCTGTCATGCAACAGTTGAAAGCAAATCATCTGCATGCTGGCTGGTAAAACATAGTGTGCAGGTTGTTCAGAGCACACGAAACTGTGCTTAAGCTACAAGTAAAGAAAGCAGGTACAGCGAGTCCAAGCTGGTCTGTATTGTGGAAAGAAAAAACAGTGACCGGTGGTCTGAGGTTTCTGATTTTTCCCTGAGAAGACAAACGTGAAGTCAGGAAAAACAAAAACAAAAACCAAAAACCAAAACCAAATCAAGAGAACACAAATGTCCTCTGGCTAATAACTCTGCTAAGAGAACAGCAGAGACAGATGACACAGAGCAGGCCAACAGCAGGTGACCTACAACTTGAACATGGGGGTTATGCAGACCTGCATCAAATGTCACCACAGGACAGCTGACCGGAAAAGCCTGGTCACTAGGGACTCCACAGAAGGTAGCTGTGGAATGAATGCAGAGGAAGCAGGCTGAGGATGCTG
Source organism: Peromyscus aztecus (assembly GCA_902168405.1). Lineage (NCBI taxonomy): Eukaryota > Metazoa > Chordata > Mammalia > Rodentia > Cricetidae > Peromyscus > Peromyscus aztecus. The sequence continues at coordinate 38,175 of CABHPQ010158290.1, read as the reverse complement.
TGAGCAGCCTCAGCAGCCTCCTCCTCAACCAGGCTCAAGGAGACACCACAGGTCTTTCAGAGCTATGAGTTTAGCTGGCACAGAAAGAGCATGCTCTCGTGGGGGTGTGTACCTGAGTGCGAGTGCCGGCAAAGGCCAAAAGAGCGAATCGGATCCTCTGGAGCTGGAGTTACAGGCAGTTGTGAGTCACCCAATGTGGATGCCAGGAACTTGGGTCCTGTGCAATAGCAGCAGACAAGCAGTACACACTTAACCAGTGATCCATATTCCCAGCTCCTTTTGCTTACATTAAAAAAAAAATATCATCTTGCTGGCCCTCAACTTCTGGGCTCTAGCAATCCTCCTGCCTCAGGCTTCTGAGTGCTGGACTCCAGATATCTGATACTCATGCCCAGTTCACCTAATCATCTTTACATTATCTGTCATGCCAGCTGCATTTGGAGCCATTTTATGCTCAGAGAGAATATGCTAGCACTTTTCAGTGACTAAAATCACTTCCTAGAGTACTGTGGAATAAGCAGTACTTGGAACTAGTACAGGAAGAAGATACAATAAAGTCTAAAGATTAAAAAAGTTTTTAATTTTTCTCAATTGTCAGTTTCTTAAGAACAATGTATTTTTCAAGAAAAAAAAGTGAAGAGAAAGGCAGGCTAACTTTGAAAAGTAGTATTTTTTATTTATTTTTTTTCCACTTTAATTCTTGTAGTGCTGGTAATTGAATCTAGGGTCTTGGATTCAATGATAGTCATGTGCTCCACCACTGAAATAACATTGCAGCCCTCCTTTTAAACCTTAAACTTCTACAACAATGACTACTTTTTCTTTTTTCTTCTTTTGGTCCTCTTCCTCTCTCTCCCTGTTCCTCTTCCTCTTTCTTTTCTTCCTCTCCCTCTTTTAACTTTTGTGACAGACTCCCACTAGGCTGCCTAGGCTGTTCTTGAGTTTGTGTTCATTCGGTCTCAGCCTCCCACGAAGTAGAGGTTAGAGGCCTGTGCCACCATGCTTGGCTGAGCTCAACGTTAGCAGAGAGAAATCATCAGCATACAAATGATCATATATTCTCAGTTACCTGTCCTGACCCACTTTCCTAAGCACTATATACTGTTGAATTAAATAGAATAAAATAAGGACATTATTGATCAGTTCCGGAGAGTTTGTGGAACAGAGTGGGACTGTTTTTCAGTGGAAGGTCTAACTTGTTGATGCTGTTCTGTGTAGACTGAGCCCTGTATTGGAATGGCTCTTCAAATTAGAGTCATCTCCAAGAGCAGGAAAGTCAAAATACATTCTGCAGAATTAAGAGAACAGGATGATCTAGTATTATACATTTTGAGATCGAAACAAGAACAATAGACCTTTCAGGTTAAGGTTTCTGTTTGCAGTTAAAGAGTAAGTTCCTACGTTAACTCCTTGCAAGTTAAGGTTTCTATTTGTAATTAATAATAAGTCTCTGTTTCTTAGATCTGATGTAAACTGCCAAACATGTTTTTCAACCTCCACTAAACTCGTGACTCTATTCCCATTCCTGATCCTTGTTCCTTCCCTTTCACTGTATTTTTCTAACAATGTGTAACAGTCACTCTCTCACCCCCGTGAACACCTTCTCTCTCCTATAAAAAGGACCCCAAGAGGCCAGCAGGGGCTGCTCTCCCAAACCCTGACTTAGGGTGAGACAGCCAACCGGTCAGTCCTGAGTGCACCCCAAAATACAGCTAGCTTTAATGGGATAATCATGGATTTGGTCTTTTCTCCTGGTGATTCTCAGATTTAACATTAGGTTTTCTTTCTGACCATAAAGACCAGATAAAAAAGTGAGAAGTAGAAATTTTTATTTCATGGAACTGACGATGACATCTTTCATAATACTGGAATGTTTATGCCTCTTTTTTTATAATCTATAACAATTAAGGAATCAAGACTTCCACTTCAACAAGATTGTGTTCTTGAAGTGAATGGAAGAGACTGCTCAGTATTCTTCTATGTGTTTACTGTTCTTGGTTTTAGATGGGTCCAATGTCACCTAGAACGTAGGCTCTAGTCCCCAGCTCTCTTTGCTGCAATGTCTTGGGTAGATCAAACTTCGACAAATGATGTAAGTAGCAATTCTATACAGTTAGCTTCTGAGACTTGTCCTTAAGCAAAAAACCTGACCATTCTTTGTGACCCCCCCCCTCCTTTGCTAGACTTAGAAAAGACGTAAGCTTCTGCAACCATTTTGAATGTTGTTATGATTTGAGAATGGCAGCCACACAGGATGAAACAAGGAGAGGTCAAGATCTCTAGGAAGCGCACGTGCTGGTCTCTCCAGAGTTTGAGACTAAGGGGAGGAATGGGCGGCTGTGTAAGTTAAGCCACTGTCTTTCTGTTGTTAGTGTTGGTGATGGTCATGGTCATTTACAGTTCAACATGGTTCTCTATAAAAGCCAATTTTAGGGGGAAAACCATCCAACTTATCAATTTCTTTAGACTAGTTCTTTTCAACTCTGAAGAGGAAGGGGAAAGTGTGCTCTTGGCAGAAAATAATCCAGTGTTTTCACTCAGTTAAAACAAACAAAACCATTTGACCAACCAAGCAAAAGTGAGGTAAGGACCGGCCCTGTCCAGATCCTGGGGGAGGTATCTTTCTATTTCGATTCTTTCATCCTAGTTCTCGCTCGGCTCTTCCTTTTTTGTTCTTTTCCCTACATTTCTTCTTTTATTCTTTTAACTTATCTCTCAAGTTCAAGCCAAGCATAGTTTGGGTTCTTTGAATATTTCATTTTTTAAATATCTAGCATTTAATAGGATTCATGCCCTTTATATGAAAGCAAGTTCAAAGAAAATGATTAATTCTCTGTGGGTACCATTTCTCCCCCAAATCCCAGTTTTTAAGGAGACTTATCCAAAGCCTTGAAGAAGTGGCAATTTCTCTAAACTTGTTTTTTTCAGGCAGAAAAGAGATGCTACTCACAAAAAAACATGCATTTTTTTCTAGTTTTCCACTTTTGAGATTTTTCCCCCCCCGTTTTTTAAAACGTTTTTTAATGTTTAAAATGTAACCACTCCCTTTCTGAGTGGCACACTATTTAGTCACAGATGGAGTAATGCCTTGCCATTTGTTTTACTTTTGGTCTTAATTTTCAGTCTTATTTGTAACAAATATTTAAACTTGACTTTCAGACACTTTAAAAGACTCCATAACTCCAAAATATTACAGGCCATTTGTATATTGAGGGAATATTTTTTAAGTTCAGAAATTTAAGGTCTCTGCTGCGTCTTTAAGACAGGTGGGCATGTGTAAGCTCAACAACGGTGCTAGAAGTTTAACAGTCGCTGAAGTCAGGGCCACACCAGAAGCCAGAGTCCTCTTCCTGATGGGTATAAACGCCCAGGCAAGAGAAGCCAGGTCTCTGGAGCACAGCATCGCCACCTAGTGGCCACCTCCAAAGACCCAAGTTTGGGTGTATCATATCATTGGGCAGTATCTTTGCTCATAGCTCAGGGCGTTCACTATCATATTAATGCCATGCTGGAGTTAGTTCATTAGCATATAAATACCTGTCTTGGTATTTATATGCTGGTGGCCAGTCCATAACACATCAGTTATTTGTATTTTTTCCTACTTTATTCAGCCAGCCCTGGAAAGAAAGCAGACACTATTTTGGTCTAAGATGTCAAGTCAGAACACCCTAATTCTAATCAACTGTAAAGTTCCTCCGAGTTCTTTATGAAAGTGACTCACAATTGTAAGTACTTGTTTTAAAAACTTCTTACCCAGGATGTTTTGCATAGTGAGACCATCTTAGGAATGTCATTTTTAAAATTAAGGTCTGTTTAATCTTGGCAAGATTCTGATTTTTAGAGATTAAAAGTGCAATTTTGGTTTTTATTTGTTACTCGATTTAGCAGTCATGATGGTTTTTCTTGTCTTCACAATGTATCTTTTATTTGATTCTAATGGAGACAAATTTCTCCTATCAGGAATGTGCTGTTCGTTGGATGAAGCAGGTAGGCAGCACCTTGCCATATCTTGTCAGGTTCAGCTACTCAGAGATAGCTCCCTCTCTTACTTAGGTCTGTAGGGACAGCAAGACTCGTTTTTGTTTGTTTGTTTGTTTGTTTTTTGGTTTTTTTTTCCAGAAGGAATAAGGAAATGAGTTAATATTTCGCTAGAACAAGGTGCCAAGTTGTCTTCTAAACAAGTGAACCAACTGTGTTCAAGTTTTGGAGAAGTGTAGAGACAAGTGTCTTTTGCTTTGGAGACACATCCTCTCCCTTCAGACGGCAGGTGGAAGGGAGGCTAAGATCCCGGGGGAGCACTTTCTCTCAGTTTTTCTCTGAGGTGGACTGTTCTATGCCCAGGACATTTGTGCCTGAGAATCCTCTAATCCTTTCATCTGTCTCCTGCCTGAATTTTGCTGGCTTTGGGACACGTTTGGGAGCTACAATAAATAAGACAGAGGTATCCCAGCCTCCCGTGTTGTCACATAACGTAGCAGGAGGCCCCAAACAAAGGTAAATCGTTCACTCAGAAGAAGGCACAGCCTTCTTTGGGCCATGATTGGCCAGGCTTGGTGCCATGGTGGTTCCGCGAGAAGACTTGGGCTTTGCATCATTCTTCCACTCCCTGTCCTGGGCTCCTGCTCCCCCAGTTGCAGAATTGTAGTTTGATGGCACCATCTTTCAGGTTCCAAGAGCTCCTTTTCATTTAGAATCAAGATTTATTCTGTAGGATAGAACTCGGTGAATGTCAATGTCAGCTGGACACAACCTAGTGGACGTGAACTTAGAGGCATTAGGGCAGAGGTGATTGCAATTCTGATCATTAGCAGACTCATGAAATTTATGTACATAAGAGGAAGAAGGGGGAACAGAGAGACTTCCACAAACATACAAAAATTTACAACAATTCCAGTGTTTTATGGGTGTCTTAGAGATGTGTGAGTCACATTGGGCCATCTCTGGAGCAAACAGTGAACAGACAGAACCTTGACAGAGAGAAAACTCATTTTCATGCGTATACAAAAGGAGTCAAATGGATTTTCACATGGGAAGTAATGGGGAGACAGAAAAACATGAGACAAGCACCTGCCTTCCATGGTGAGCAGACAGTTAATCAGCAATGCAGTGAAACTTCAGTATTGAGAACCAACTCAGGTTTCAGGTATGCATTTGGCCATGTCACAATGTCCAGATATTTGGTGAAGACCAGATGAGATTAACATTTAAATCGGCAGACTAAGTCAGGCACACTGCAGTTTATAAGGTGGTACGTTTACAATGGGGGTCGACGGCATCATGGCGACTGATGGAAAGGGGGCGCTAAGGACGTTTTCTGAAGTGTCAGACGTGTTCTGAATTTTGATTGAAACATTGGTAATTCAGTTTGTCTATTTCTCAAAATTAGTTACAATGTATCCTTAAAATCTATGCATTTCACCATGTGTACATTTTGCTTAAATTTAAAAAGCCCTACAATTGTTTTTTTTTTCAAGATAGACCTTTCTTTTTCCTTAGAAAATTAGGTTTCCAACATAATTTTCTTGGTTCTTGGGATGAATGGGAAAATGAAAAATTGATGTACCTCAGACATAAATATTTTCTTTACAGGTTTCTATAGAGAATTTCATAGGATTTGAATGTTCCCTTTGAATATCCTAAAAGTTTTTGGCTAGAGATTTATGGTTGTGATTTCTATCCTGCAGCCCTTGAGCTGTATGTTTAGGTCTGACATCAGTGTTGGGAGTGAAACAGAGAGCAGGAAATATGAGCCTCAGAGACAGCCCAGCTCCCTCCACAGGGGAAGGGCCTTCACTAATCATTTCTCATCTTTTGTACTCACAACACATATAATATCAGAATATTGCAAGAACAAGATATGCATGAATCTGGAATTTAGATCGCCATAATATGGTTGTGGGGTCTTCAGAAATTGAGAACAAGGGACTCCACGTTTTGTCTGTGTCTGGTGCTGTTTAAACAGTGATCCAGGCTTAGTTTGAAAGTTGGATCCCGCTTTTGTGCAAGCTGCCACAGGTCTACCCTTGTGTCTGATGCCCACAAGCAATGTCTGTTTACACAAACCCATTAGCCCAGCAGGGTTCAGCAGCCTGGACTCAGTCACACTCACCTCAGCAATACAGACAGTCTCCTTAGAAATGACTTTGAGAAAAATTTCACAGGTTCTTTTTTTCATTTTGCATGCCTCAAGTTAAATATTGTAAAAAAAAAAATTAAAAACCATTTTCCTTTTTCCTTTTCCTTTTTCTTTTTTCTTTTTTCTTTCTTTTTTTTTTTTTTTTACAATTTACAAGTGCTCATATAAGAAGAAGATGACTAAAAAAATACCCACCCAAACACCCAGAACGCATCTAGCAAACAAGGCTAATGTTACACAGGCTGAGACCAAAGACCTTGCAGCTCCCTGTTCGCTGGCCCGCAGGGGTTGCAGTCCTGCCGTCTGGGAGGAAGGTGACGCTGTAGGATCCCCAGTGCCAGAGGCCAGTGGTTCTTTGTTCCCTAACTCAAGTCCAGGAGCCGCATTTCAGAGTCAATGTCATTACTTATTTCGACCTGAAAAAGAAAAATATGAATTGCTTAAAGAACTTCAATGCTGATAAATGAAAGCCTGACCCTTTCTCCAGGCCCTTTGAAATGCAAAGCAGTTTAGGGTGGACCTGCTGTCTGACTAAAAGCAGGCTCAGCTGGCCTGCTTCCCGATCAGCTCCTGGCAATGACAATGCGGATGGGGAGGGGGTCTGACAGCGACAAGATTGTGGGATGAAGTGGATTTACTGTCTCAGAGGGGAAGGCACTATATATCCCCAATTTACTAGCCACACCCCCATAGTCTCCTCCTAAATAGACAGTTAACAGGCATCTTGGTTTGAGACAAATCATGGACCCGGCTGTCTCACAAACAGCCTGGCCTGGAATGCAGAACGTTATTGCCTTGGCCACCTTGCCCAAATATTTGGTAGGAAAAAAAAAAAAAAAAGCCTGTGCCTGGCAGTGTCCTTCAGATGAGATTAACATCTAAATCAATAGACCAAGTAAATTATATTTTGCCCCACAGTATGGGTGAACCTCGTGGGATCAGTTAAAAGCCTCACCACAGACAAAGCGATGTTTACTGAGGAACCGGGGATTCTTTCTCCGGATCATTGGCAGCATTGACTTATTCTTACTCTTCCATCTCCCAGCCTCATCTGCAGACTGTGAACTTGCCGGACTCCATCACTGCATGAGCCTATTTCTTAACATCCCTACCAACTCTCCTCTCTCTTTTCTCCTCCATCTCTTCTCCCCCTCCCTGCTTCACTTCCTACTTCTCCCTCTCCAGTAGCTCCCCTCCGTGGGACCGATGTAAATTTTACTTCTCTGGCAAACCGGAGTACTACTACCCTCCTGTGTTAGTTATGCTATTGTCCCCATTTTGAGCACGCCTTGCACATTCCTTCTTTTGCAGTCTTTGGAACGCGAGGATCCCAATGACCAGTCCATGCACAAAGTCAACACAGCACAGTACCTGCGTAGCCTGCACCTAGTAAAAGCTAGTAGGGCGAGTTAGCTCTCTCCATTTCTCTCCTGTGAAGCCTTACTTGGTCTAAAAGGTACTCTCCTTTGACAGACTGGTGGAAACTGGCCTCTGAGCACTTCTACTGGTACTCAGCTGTGCGGAGTAAAGTTTATCCTGCTACAAGAACTAAAGAGCACTCTACAGTTCCGTGTGCAGCTCCTGGCCATTAGCACCATTGACTACCCCGTTCCTCTCGGTTTCCCTTCCAAAATAATCGAAACCATCATAGCAATGAAGGCTGTTTCACACTAATTTCACATCCCTGTCTAGAAACTTCTCTTCCATTAGCTCAATTCAGTGATTCTATGGCTTGGAACAGACTTTTCAGTTATAATTTGAAATAGTTAGAAAAACTCCAATTTTCTAGTTTCCTTTCCTTTCCTTTCCTTTCCTTTCCTTTCCTTTCCTTTCCTT
>CABHPQ010158290.1:0-22891 GCA_902168405.1 Peromyscus aztecus | reverse complement strand
CCTCCTCCTCCTCCTCCTCCTCCTCCTTCTCCTCCTCCTTCTTCTTCCTTTTCCAGAGCTGAGGACCGAGCCCAGGGCCTTGGGCTTGCTGAGCAAGCGTTCTACCACTGAGCTAAATCCCCAACCCCGAGTTTGATTACTTCTTGTCCTTTGCTCCTTTTTCAGGTGTGCTTTTCAGTTGCTAGTATGAGATCTCTCCATTTTTTTTTAATGTAGGCACTTGGTTTTATGAACTTGCCTCTTAGAACCACCTTCACTGTGTCCCGTAGTTTGAGCATTTGAGTATATTGTGTATTATTTTCTTTCTTTTTTTTCCAGACACATTTTCCCTGTGTAACAGCCCTGGCTGTCCTGGATCTTGCTTTGTAGACAAGGCTGACCTTGAACTCCCAGAGATCTACCTGCCTCTGACACTGAGTGCTGTCAGTGCCATTAAAGGTGTGTTCCACTGTGCTCAGCTGTGGGATCATTTTCATTCAATTCTAGAAAGTCTTTGATTTCTTTCCTAATTTTTGTCCTGACCCATTTTTCATTCAGTAGGGAGTTGTTCAATTTCCATTAGTTTGTAAGTTTTCTGCTCTTTATGTTGTTGTTGGGATCCAGCTTTAATCTGTGGTGGTCAGATAGGATGAAAGAGGTTATTTCAGCTTTCTTGTGTCCAAGGCTTGCTTTGTGTCCGAGATATATGGTCCAGTTGGTTTAGAACACCAGTTAGTTCCAGTATTAGTTTTTACTTTAGTTTTTGTCTTGATGACCTGTCTATTGGAGAGAGTTCAATATGTGATTTAAGCTGTAGTAGAGTTTCTTTTATAAACCTGGGTGCCCTTGTGTTTGGTGTATAGATGCTAAGAATTGATTTTTTTTTGAGGCAGGGTTTCTCTGTGTAGCTTTGAGCCTGTCTTGGAACTCACTCTGTAGACCAGGCTGGCCTCGAACTCACAGAGATCTGCCTGCCTCTGCCTCCCAATGAGTGCTGAGATTAAAGGCATGCACCACCACCATCTTAATGAATTTTTATTTTGATGAGTATATAGTGTCTTTCTCTTAGGATTAGTTTGGGTTGGAAGTCTGTTTTGTCAGATATTAAGATGGCTACACCAGTGTATTTCTTAGGTCCACTTGCTTGGATACCTTTTTCCATAGCTTTACCCTGAGATGATGGCTATCCTTAATGATGAGGTATTCTTGGATGCAGCCAAGGGATGGAGCCTGTCTTATTCAACAATTCTGTTAGTCTGTGTCTTTTTATTGGGGAATTGTGACCCCTGATGTTGAGAGATATCAATGACCAATGCTTGCTGATTCCTGTGATTTTGCTGTTGTTTGTGTGTGTATCTGTATGCTTCTCTTCTTTTGATTTTGTTACTCTTGGATTATTTATTTCCTGTGTGTCCTTGGATATATTTAACTTCTTAAGGTTGGAGTTTACCTTCTAGTATCCTCTGTAGGGCTGGTTTTGTAAATAGATATTACTTAAATTTGGTTTTATCATGGGATGCCTCATTTTCTTCATCTATGGTGATTGAAAGTTTTGCTGGGTATAGTAGTCTGGGATAGCGTCTATGGTCTCTCATAGCCTGCAGCACATCTGTCCAGGACCTTCTAGTGCTTAGAGTTTCCATTGAGAAGTCAGGTGTAATTCTAATAGTTCTGCCTTTATATGTCACTTGCTCCTTTTCCATTGCACCTTTCCTTTCTTTGTTCTGTACATCTAATCTGTTGGTTATTATGTGCCGAGAGGCCTTTCTTTTCTAGTCCATTCTATGGGTGTTCTGTATACTTCTTGCACTTGGATAAGCATCTTCTTCTTTAGGTCAGGGAAATTTTCTTTTATGATTTTGTTGAAAATATTTTTTATGCCTTTACCTGTGTTTGTTCTCCTTTCTCTAGATTTGTTATTCTTAGATTTAGTCCTTTCTTAGTGTTTCACATTACCTGGATGCTGTATACCAGGCGCATTTTAGATTTAACACTTTCTTTGACCGATGTATCCATTTTTTCCATAGTGTCTTCAATGCCTGAGATTCTCTCTTCCATCTCTTGTATTCTATTGGTGAAGCTTGCCCCTGAGCTTCCTGTTTTTTAATTTCCATATTTCCCTCAGTTTGGCTTTTTAAAAAATATTGATTCTATTTCCACTTTCAAGTCTTAGTTGGTTTTATTCATTTCCTTCCACTGTTTGTGTTTTTATAAAATTCTTTAAGGCATTCATTCATTTCCTCTTTAAGTACCTCTACCATATTTATAAAGGCTGTCTTTTATTTGTACTTCAGCTATATTGGCATATTCACCACCTGCTTTAGTAGGCTTGCTGTGCTCTAGTGGGGACATGATTGTGTTTTTATGCTGTGGTCTATGCATCTGGGATTGGGAAGACTGCAATTCTAGGTGCTGATATCTGGTCTTGTCTTTGTTGGATGAGTGTTCCTTGATTTTTGTTTCCTCTCTGGTTCTTAGGAGAGTGTGGTGGCTGTGTGTTGCCTGTAGGAAAACCTTCTGGTGTCTTGATAGGTGTGGGCAGTGGAGGGTTCCAGGTAAGAGTTGTTTCTGGATGTTGGGACCTGAGACTTAGGAATGGGAAAGGCTTGTGAGGGGTGGAGGGAGGCCCCCAAGAGGGAGGAAAGCAGGGTGTTCAACCAGGATTTGCTTCGTTAATCCCCTAGGAATGGGGATAGAGAATGAGGAGAGGCCACAGCACAAGGTTTTCTAGAGTTGGGGATGAGTCTGGTATCCGGATTGGATTTGGAGGAAAGGAGGGAGAGTTGATGATCTGCATTTATCTTACTTGCTTCCTTGGTTAGAGCAGTCTTGGATTCCCAAGGAGTGTCTGCTGGAGTGGGTGGCTAGGGCACACTAATAAGTGGTGGGAAGGAGTTTTGGAAGGGAAGATCTGTGTGATCCACTGGAGATGGATGGGTGCAGGGAGGGAAGGAAGGCTGCAGCACGTGTTCTACTGCAAAGCTGGGGATGAGACTGGGGGATTGGACTTGGAAAAGCAGAGGAAGAGGTGAAGATCTGCAATTATCCTCCATGCTTCCCTGTCCAGAGTGGCCTGTAGGTTCCCAAGAGAGTGACTGCTGGGGTTGTGGGGTGAGACAAAGCAAAGTCATAGGAGGGAGGTGAGGAGGGGAAGATCTGTGGGATCCACTAGAGAAGAGGTGGGAGGGAGTCTTCAGCAGGTGTGCTGTTGCAGGGCTGGGATGAGACTGGGGGATTTGGTGTGGTGGAGTAGATGAAGGTCTGGCTTTAGTCTACCTGCTTCCCTGGCTGGAACAGTGACAGTTGTTTTTAAATAAGGATGTGAAAATCCATCATTCCACCTTCTTACCCATCTACCCCACCCCAGGCACACCTGTGATTGTGTACCTGATTTGTCTTACTAGCTAGAACTCAACCAAGACTCTAAATGCAAAATGATCTTCTATGGAGACAACTTATAAATGGTACCATTACTAAAAGAAAAATGATGTTCTCAGGAAACAGCAAATGGACATGCTCATTTTGACATCAGTCCCAAGCCATGATAGGTGAGTGTCTGAGTTTCCTGTGGACCTAGACACTTCAAGACAAAAAAGTCAGGTGAAGAGGATACCTACCTATAGCATGCTGGAACATTGTCTTAGATGGGGATTAGACTTAGCGGCAACAGTGACCACTCAATCAGCAGTGGCCACACAACATGTAGCAATTTTGTGAAGAAAAATCAGTCTCCAGCCAAGGCAATCAGACAAGTCAAGATACTGCAGAAAAGTCAAGTTCTCATTTGGAAGTCTTAGAAAAAGATTGCTTAAAAGTGGCAGGCGAGTTCGGAGTCAATGGTCTCATCAGCCCTTTCTAGGCGATGGCTGCAGGGTGCCTTCTCTTGGAGCTTCTCACAGAATCTGATGGAGCTCTGCTACCGCTTTGCAGCCCAGTTCTGGAACTCGACTGCTATCTTTCTTTGATAAACTGCCTCAGTCTAATTACTTTTATGTGACGAATCATTGCTACATGGGACTTAATTTCCTGCTCCCCAGATGCTGCCTTTTGAATGGAAATACAGGAGTCATGATTTTGACAAAGTTTAATTTAGTCACTCATCATGCTATTCTCTGAAATTCCACTTCACTGTTCACTGTTGTATGTGGTTTTATGCCCTACTATTTTTCTTCTCAAAGGTAAATTTGCTTTCGTTAGCCCTTCCCCTGGCTGTCACTATTGCCTTCAAGGTGTAAACGTCTCTTCAAAGCCCAGCTGGCCTCTAGAACACTTGACTTGGTCCTCTCAGATAAGGGCTTGACCTTTGCTTTCAGGGTAAGTAGAATCCTTTGTGAGCAGTGGTCAGAGAGGTCCTGGTAGAGACCTCTCTGGGAGTTAGGGTGAAACTGCTCACTCACCATCAGCTATGGCAAGATTATGGTCTCTAACATAAGCAAACTCTGATCTTTGTCTCATATTGGCAAGTCACACTAAGAAGACAACCATGGAAAGTATTTCATGTATGTGTATGTAAGAGGCACATGTGAATGCATTCATATGTGTGTGGGTGCTCATGCATATGTGTGCATATGTTCCAGGACCTTAGAGGTTGACACTGAATGTCTTCCTCATTCATCCATTATTTATTTATTTATTTATTTATTTATTTATTTATTTCTCTCTCTCTCTCTCTCTCTCTCTCTCTCTATTTATTTTTGGTTTTTTGAGACAGGGTTTCTCTGTGTAGCTTTCGAACCTGTCCTGGAACTCACTCTGTAGCCCAGGCTGGCCTCGAACTCACAGAGATCCTCCTGCCTCTGCCTCTCGAGTGCTGGGATTAAAGGCGTGCACTACCACCGCCCGGCTTATTTACTTATTTATGAAACACAATCTCACTCTGTAGCCATGGCTGGACTTGAATTCACAGAAATTTCCTTCTGCCTCTGCCTCTTTGGTGCTGGGACTAAACGTATATGCTACCACACTTGGCTTTGATCTTAATTTTGAAGACAGCAGCACTAGGGTTAGGGATAGGTCATGCTTCAGTGGATGCCATTTTAAATAGGTGCTAGTGGTCAAACTCAGATATGTGTGATTGTGTGGCAAATACTTTACTGGACAAGCCATTTCCCCAGGCCCTACAGAAAGTATTTTGATAGCTGTAGGCATAAAGAGTAGAACTGTGTAGACAGAGGTGGCGTAAGGAGTAGAACTGTGTAGATGACGGCATGACAGTTGCTGCTGAGCTTGCTTGAACCTCGCCAAGACCTGCCAAACTTCCTGCTCTACCTTAACACCTTCTTCCTTCCGGATTTTCTCATCTCACATGAGCACTATGTCAGACGCCAGACTGGAGAATCATGAAGTTTGATCTTATCCTCTAGATTCCACTTCTTACACTGTGGATTCCATCCACCATGATGTGTCACGGGATTTGGGAATCATAAATAATTTGGTAACAGTAAAAGGGTTCTGAATATACAATGATCAAAAGTTAGTTCACCACCAAGTATGCAATGAATATGGGCATTTCTGGCAGCGATCACCTGAGCTACATCGCAAGACTCACTATGGCCTGCTTTTCAACACATAATATGTACACTTTGCACTATGCACGTAAGCATGTTACATAATACCAACACATGCTGCCTGAAACATGCAGCTCAGACTATTGCACACTATGAGTTGCTGTGTTTTTATGGTATAAGTCTTCTGCTATCATAGAAACACAAGACTGAACTGTAGAAAACAGAGACTTAATATTTTCTTACTGTAATTATTCTGCAAATAAGTATTAATTTAGTATATCCTTGATAGTGTGGTGTTTCAAAGTTTAGCTTTAAAAATTGCTGTTTGAATTTTTGTTTTGCATTTTGTAAAAGGCCATTAAATGAATTTTGGTTTTGGATTAGGACAGAATTTCCAGAAGTTTCTAAAATGTTCCTAAACATATTTCTACTATTTTTATTATGTATTTATTCAAAATGGTATCCTCAGCAGGAATGGATTATAAAATCAAAATATCAATAAAAACTCTGAAAAAATAGTGAATATTCTCTACATCCTGTGCACTCAAATATTCAGCCAAAATTTAATTACTAATGTAAAAAAAATGTGCATCTCATTGCTATACAAATTTGTTTCTGTCTTTAAAGGTAAAATGAGATGTCAAAAAATCGTTTTATAATTTGTTATCAGTAAGTGTTTAATTTGTATATTCATCTTATGTATCTATAGACTGTGTTGTTATATAAAATTTTTCTTTTTTTTAAAAAATGTGTTTTTGAGACAGGGTTTCTCTGTGTAGCTTTGGAGCCTATCCTGGAACTCACTCTGTAGACCAGGCTGGCCTTGAACTCACTGAAATCTGCCTGGCTCTGCCTCCTGAGTGCTGGAATTAAAGGCATGCACCACCATGACTGTTGTCAAAATTTTTCTTGAATGAAAAAGTAGACTAGTGGCTATGGAGCCCCCATGGGACTGGTCTAGGCCCTCTAGATATGGAAGATGGTTGTTTGGCTCAAACTGTTTGGGGGGCACCCAGGCAGGGGGACTGGGATCCACCCCTGGCACATGGGCAGGCTTTTGGGAATCCAGTGCCTGTGGTGTGACGCCTTGCGCATCCTTGGTGCAATGGGAAGGGGCTTGGACCTGCCTAGGCTCAGTGTGCCAGGCTCTGCTGACTCCCCATGGGAGACCTTGATTTGGGAGAGGTGGGGATGTGGGGTGGCTTGGGAGAGAGGGCTGGGGGGTGGGAGGAGGGAGGCGGTGGGATCTGTGGGTGGTATGTAGAGTGAGTAGAAAATTTCTTAATAAAGAAAAATGAAAAAAAAAAGAAAAAGGAAATTAAGAGTGTTAAATAAAACCCTGTTTTAGGGATTTATGGACAATCAAATCAGCTTTCATATGAGGGATGGTCTCCTGTTTCCTCATCTCCTCTTCTTCCTCCTCTTTTCTTTTAGGTTCATGACAAAATTGAGAGGAAGGTACAGAGATTTTCCCCATTCATACACGGCCTTTGCCATTGCCAGCTGCCCTAAGAAGGTGGCGGTGTTGGCGCTAACTGCTAAACTTATACTGGTACACCACTGTACCCAAAGCCCATAACTCACATTGAGGTGTACTTTGTGAATTTGGAAAAAATGTATAATGTCATGTATCCAGCAATGTCATATCATGCCAAACAATTTCTGCCATCATAACCTTCTCTAGTTCCTGTCTTTCCATCCTCCCTCCATCCCCTGATCTGGGCACTGTCTTCCTTTTTGCTTTTTCTATAATGTCATATATTCAGACTCAAACACTGCACACAGCCTTTCCTGTCTGCCTTCTCTCACTTAATAATATACACTTGCGTTTTTATGCCTGATAGCCATTTCTCTCAACTGCTGAATGTTATTATGTTGCCTTTATTGCTACAGCTTACTTGTCCATTCATCTATTACAGGATAGCGTGGTTTCTTCCAAGTTCGGGCCATTCTGAGTAAAGTGCCAATAATCCTGCACAGATTTTTGTGTGGATCTAAGTTTTCAACTCTTTTGAGGAAATACCTGAAAGTTCAGCTGCTAGGTCATGTGGAAGGCGCAGGTTTAGTTTGGTGAGAGACTGCAAAACTGTCTTGCAGAGGGGTGGTCTTCCTTCCTTTTACAAATCCCATGTCCTCCTCTCAGTGTCTTTTCCCAGCGAAGCCTTTCTCTCCTAAAGGAAACTGCCATTTCCTGTTGGCCAAAACATTATCTTGGGGATACTATTTTGTTTTCAGTATTTTTCTCTGTAGGTCTCCTCTCTTGGATGATCAGCTTTAGAGCCTAATACTCAGTTGCTATTTATCTTTTTAGTTCCAGTTCTGAGGGAAGTGAGTGGTTCACACCATTGTGGTTAATCAATGGACAATGATAATTTGAATTAAACTTGTTTATTAATCAGTGGGGCTTGATATCATTACTGTAAAAAGAAAGACAAGAAAAAGCCAGCTCCATATGTAAACTACATAATCCCATCACAACTGATCTCTGCTACACATATTCACAATATTTGACCATGAGCAAATTGATGCTGATACATGGAAATGGAATCATCATGTATGGTTGCGCACTGTTACCTATGAGTGGGCTGTCAGCTTTTGTCAATCCCTCCTCAGTAGAAAGGCACCTGTTCATGTACACATGTCTGGGAATATGCTGAGGATTCTATTGATTCCCTCAATAAAGGGGCTTCCTCATGAAATCTGGCTATATACCCCATTGTAGATTAAAGAGGCTGAATGAAAGTTTAAAATCAGCTGAGCATTCACACTCCTTTGGATCAATTTAGTACAGAAATATGGCTTTTTCTCCACGCTGGTGTGTATGTGTGTGTGTGTGTGTGTGTGTGTGTGTGCATGTGTGCACGTACATGCGTGCTTGAGCATGGGTGCACATACTATGGTATCAGCTGGGTGCCTTGCAATCTAATATAAAAGGCCCTAGTAAAGGAAACCAAACATCTGACAGATGTTCCCTGGATCAATGCTGAAACATTAGCATACTGGGGAGGTACAGACACTGACTTTTTAAAATTGTTCTGTGCACAATGATTTCAATTCAGCTTAGTTTGATCTCTCAGATTCCCACCCCCTTCGCAGTTAAAAGGCACTCCGTATTCACATGATGTGATAATAAGCATAATGTGTCAACGCAGAGCCCTGTTCTGTAGCTTTCTGCAGCCTGTACTTTATGCTGATGCTCCACTGAAGTGGTGCAGGTCCAGCAGTGAATAGGGACACTGAGAAAACCCTTTGAGGAGACAGAGGACTTGATCAAAGCCTGGTAGGATGTTTCATGTGTTCTCGATTCACAGAGATATAGAGAACATAAAAGGAAGTCACTTGCCCTGGGACATGACACATGCACCTTGAGAGATGCACAGGTATTTAATAATCTATTCTTTAAAGTCCCCCGAGAAAGGAGAGTCTATTATCAACATTAATCAATTACAGTTCTTAATAACCTCCCTAATATACTCTCTTACACAGCAGCATTTTTCACACTACAATTTTTCTGCAGTTATTTTTTTTCATGGTAAGATTAAAGAGTCCATTAATCATCCTCATATTATAGCAAACATATGAAGCCTTTCCCAGTCATCACTAGGAATTGTCTTGGTTCTTTTTTCATTTCCAGTGTACTTAACATCCTAGTAATTGTCATAATCCCTGCCAAGCTCCCCAACCCACAAATACCAACATTTGGAGCACCTCATTTGTGATATTTCAAAAGCAAAGGTAATAAGGTGATGGCTGGTTTGGGGATGTTATATAGGGTGGATGTTTTCCATTTGGATTTACATTAAGAACCCAAAACTTATTTAAACGCCTATCAGATGATGGGCAAAGTGCTGACTTGGATGGTGTGTGAGTTACACTTGCTTCAACTGATTCTCCTTTGCAGGCTCCTTAGGACCTCGGCCCCGGGAGGTGCTAGGGGAGCAGTGCAGATCTGAATAGGGACCAAAGTGCCAATAAGGCAGCAGTGGAGCCTTTGCTACATGGCTGCACACCAGAGATGGCTTCACAGGATGTACTCTCCATTACCATGGAATTGTGTGAGGTTGGGTGTGGTGATATTGTGTTCTCCAATGTATTGTGCACCCTAATGAACTTATCTGGGGTCAGAGAACAGAACAGCCACTAGATACAGAGGCCAGAAAATGGTGGCACACACACCTTTAATCCTAGCCTTCTGGAGGCAGAGATCCATCTGGATCTCTGTGAGTTCAACAGCGATCTCTGTGAGTTCCTGGCACTGGAAACAGCCAGGTATGGTGACACATGCCTTTAATCCCAGGAAGTGATGGCAGGAAGCAGTTATCAAGGTGAGGTTAGCTGTGGCCTATTCTGTCTCTTTGATCTTTCAGTGTTCACCCCAATACGTGGCTTCAGGTTTGTTTTTTATTAATAATACCTTTTAAGATTCGTGCTACAGCTCTTGGGCATATACCCAAGGAATGCTCAATCTTACCACAAGAACACATGCTCAACTATGTACATAGCAGCACTATTTGTAATAGCAAGAACCTGGAAACAACCTAGATGTCCCTCAACTGAAGAATGGGTAAAGAAAATGTGGTACATATACACAATGGAGTACTACTCAGCAGTAAAAACAATGATATCATGAAATTTGCAGGCAAATGGATGGATCTAGAAAATATCATCTTGAGTGAGGTAACCCAGACTCAGAAGGACAAACATAGTATGTACTCACTCATAAGTGGATACTAAATGGGAGGGAAGGGATGGCCAGACTGCAACCCACAACTCCAGAGAGGCTATCTAACAGGAAAAGACCCTAGGAGGGACACATGGATGACCCTGCGAAGGAGAAGTGGATGAGATCTACATGAGTGGACTGGGGGGGGGATGGCAGAGAGCGAGGAGTTGGGGATGAGAACATAGGGAAATTGGAGGGTCAAGCTGGAACAGGGACAGAGTAGGAGGGCAAGGAGGAAGATACCATGATAGATGAGGACATCATAGGAATAGGAAGAGGCAGGGTGCTGGGGAGGCTCTCAGGAATCCACAAGGTTGACCCCACCTTGGTCTGCTGGCAGTGGTCCAGAGGGTGCCTGGACTGGTCTACTCTGGTGACCAGCCTAGCAAATAACCTAACTGTCATCATAGAGCCTTTGTCCAGTGACTGATGGAGGCAGATGCAGAGATCCACGGCCAGGTGCCAGGCTGAGCTCCAGGAGAGGAGAGATACTGCAAGTGAGGGACATCGAGATCATGATGGGAGGACGTGCAGAGATGACTGGCCACACTAATGGAAGCCCATGAACTGTGGACTGGTGGCTGTGGACCCCCATGGGACTGGACTAGGTCCTCTGGATACGGAAGGTGGTTGTTTGGCTCGAACTGTTTGAGGTGCACCCGGGCAGGGGGATCGGGATCTGTCCCTGGTCTATGGGCAGGCTTCTGGGAATCCGGTACCTGTGGTGTGACACCTTGCACAGCCTTGGTGCAGTGGGAAGGGGCTTGGACCTGCCTAGGCTCAGTGTGCTGGGCTTTGCTGACTCCCCATGGGAGACCTCGATTTGGGGGATGTGGGGATGCAGGGTGGCTTGGGAAAGAGGGCTGGGGAGTGGGAGGAGTGAGGTGGAGGGGTCTGTGGATAGCATGTGAAGTGAGTAGAAAATTTCTTAATAAAGAAAAATGGAAAAAAAAAGATTCGTGCTACAGTTGGGCTGAACATACAGAAAGTTCATCTGAATATGTCTACTCATTCGGGCTAGGTGACCCCTCGTTACCCAGGCATGAGGCCAGCTCTTCAATTTACTAATAATGAGATATTGAGAAAGCTCCCTAGTGTGGTGGTATTGTGTCCCCCAAAATATTGTGTATGCTAATAAACTTATCTGGGGTCAGAGAACAGGACAGCCACAATATTAAACATGAGGATAGGCAGTGGTAGCACATGCCTTTAATCCTAGCATTCTAGAGACAGAAATCCCTCTAGATCTCTGTGAGTTCAGGGCCACATTGGAAATGGCCAGGCATGGTGACACACACCTTTAATCCCAGAAAGTGAGCCTTTAATCCCAGGGAGTAGTGGTAGAAAGCAGAAAGATATATAAGGCGTGAGGACCAGAAACTAGAAGCATTTGGCTGGTTAAGCTTTCAGGCTTTGGAGCACAGTTCAGCTGAGAGCCATTCGGATATGAGGACTCAGAGGCTTCCAGTCTGAGGAAACAAGACCAGCCGAGAAGTTGGCCAGGTGAGGTTAGCTGTGGCTTGTTCTGTCTCTCTGATCATCCAGTGTTCACCCCAATACCTGGCCCGGGGTTTGATTTTATTAATAAGAACTTTTAAGATTCCTGCTACACCCTAGCTCTTCGGTGAGCTTCAGTTTCCTTACTCATAAAATGGGAATATTAATTAATATATATTAATATACCTTCACAATAATTAAATGAGAGTGCACGCAACATAGTTGCATATGGCAGCTGTTATTTTGTAAGCTCGTCTATTTTCTACTGAAAACTTCTCAAGAGTGGAGTCACTGAGTATCTTTCCTGATTTTCTAAGATTGTTATCAATCCAGTGACCAAGATTCCTTCCCGGATCTCAAATTGGAACAGTTCTATGGGGGCACATTGTTGTTGATGCTTTCCATGTATTTGATGAATGTAGAAGATTTGTTCCTGAGGTTTGGTTTTTTTTTTTAATTATAAATAATACTGAGCGTAAATAAAAATCAGAAGCAACTGTAATAGGACCACAGACCTTAGTAGGCTCCCAGACCTTAGCAAAACTGACTCCACAATGAAAGTACCATTCAGGATATAAAACTTAGTACGTAGACAGTACCACCTGCTAAAACTAAAACAAAGGCAGAATCCCTCAAAGTCCACAGTTCCGGGAGAGCCTCTAAACATACTAATCTTGCTTCTTTTGGCTTCTGTAGTTCTGCTTCTGGCTAACTGTTCTTGTTAACTGAAGCATGTCGATCTAGAACATAATTTTTGTGCTTAAAAGCTCACCCTGATAAAGGCTTGGGGCTACATTGAGATCAGGAATACCCAGTGTAGTTGCCAGCTGGCTAATAAGGTCTTTCTTTTGGCTTAAACCCAAGTCTGAGCAGTCTTCTCTGGTGAATACCCCACCACATCAATGGCTCATATGAACTGTATTTACTGAAGATTACCCCCTTCACTCATCTGTCCTTCTCCCATGAAGCTACAGGACACATGATACAAGTCTCAGACGTGTTGACGAAGGTGCCTGGATTCTGTAAGTCTGGACTCTACTCTGCTGTGCTGCCCTGAGACTCATTCAGTTTTCCCGAATGGAATCAATTAACAGCTGATAAGAAAAATTAGACAAGAACATCATTTTAGAAGTACATGCCACATCACCTACATCAAAACCTTGCTGGAATGAGTAATAATGACATTGGGTTACATGTGAAAGGTTGTTTTAATATGAGTGAAAATTAAAGCAATGAGGAGCAGAGGGTCCAAAGTACCCCAGGGTTGGTTAGTTTGGGCCAGGTTAGATGGATTAATGTTTTGCACACCATCACACCTCTACTTACAGGTTTAACAGGCTTTAACTCAACATGATCCTGGTGGTGGGAGTGCGCGTCTAGTCCACCTATGAAATCAACTGAAATACAGCAGCCCACATTGGATCAGTGTATAAATGAGAATGCATGTAATACTGAATCTTAAAGTAGACTACATATGCATAAGACTAAGAAAAATATCATTTCCTACAAAGTGGAAGAAGTGAATATTTAGTATGAAGGGCTGCTAAAAATATTGTAGGTAAATTTGAAGAAACACAGAAATAACCTGAGCTTTTAGGGCCTGAAAAAAAAAATCACAGTTGCTATTGATTTTGGTTAAAAAAAATGTGGTCATCTGAAACACTATGAGGTTTGAAATACTATGTTTGTCTCATTATATCTCAAAATATGTGCTTTCTCTTTTGGTTGCCCAGACCCACTTTTTACCTTCCTTCTTAAGAATATTCACTGCATCATTACAAATAGTTTGGGGGAGTCACATAATCTGTCTCCATGCTTCTGTCTTCAAGCTAGTCTTATGAAACAAGCATTTGTCTTTTGAAAAGGTTCCATGTTCTGGACACTATGAGGCTCTGCCTGTAGTCTCTAGAGGCGTGGTGAGTTTTGTAGTCATGTTTATAATTTCCTCCTGCCTTACTCTCCTTTCCTCTCAAATCTTTAATTTGTTTCTTCTATTTTTCACTGAAAATATTACTTTAAACCAATGGTTCTCAACTTGTGGGTCATAACCCCTTTGGGGGTCGAATATCAGATATCCTGCATATCAGATATTTACAGTATGATTCACAACAATAGCAGAATTACAGTTATGAAGTAGCAACAAAGTAATTTTATGATTGGGGGTCAACCACAACATGAGGAACTGTAATAAAGGGTCGCAGCATTAGGAAGGTTGAGGACCACTGACCTAAGGTTTGGTTGTATAACAGTAGTTTATTAACAGGTACATAGGAATAAAAGAACACTGGACTCCCAAGGACATGAATAGGAGTGTGTGTGCACATGTAGTAAGATACACAGTGTGTAAACAATATCACTTTCATTTCAAGACGCATTTCAGGAACCATGGTTGAGAGACAGATGAATTAGCCTAGAGGTTCTACCGAATTCTTCCCTAGCTGTAGTCGCTCTGGCAACTGCTGACTTACTTCACCATCTTAGTTCCTCTGAGAAGCTGAAGCAAGCCCAGGACAAGCAAATTCTCACCAGCCCAACCAACAAATATGAGCCTGTGGGTGCCTAGCAACTAAATGGTTGCTAGGTGATGGTGGAGCACGCCTTTAATCCCAGTCCTTGGGAGGCAGAGATAGGCAGATTTCTGTGAGTTCAAGGGCAGCCTGGTCTACAGACCGAGTTCCAGGACAGGCTCCAAAGCTACACAGAGAAACCCTGTCTCGAAAATACAAAAAAAAAAAAAAAAAAAAATCCGCCCCCCGGCCACACAAAACGAGTCAGAGACCATCCTTTTATCTGTCAGGTCCACAGGTTAACAGAACACCATCTTAAGGAGGGAAGTGAGGGGAGGCAACTTGCCTGAGATGCTGAAAACATATCTTCTCACATATGAGGAAGGCATTGAAGTGTCAGTTTGGATCAAGCTTTATGAGAAAGCTAATAAAATATTTGCCCTCATGTCTTTGGATTTGTGTGTAGAATTGTAGAAAGAAGATGTTATGATTAGAATTGAATGACTGGATAACTTATAGGGCACTTTTCCAAAGTAAAGAGGGTGTGAAAATACACAAAATTTATAAATAACTATAACAGTATATAAATAATAAAATAATTTGACTTGAAAACTATATTCAAAATTGAAACATTAGATGGTATAGATCTATATATATCAAAGCAAAATCAAACAAGAGTTCTGTATATTGATTTTGACATTACAATCATTATTTTTAATATAAGTTCTGTTTTTAATCTGTTGCTTAATCACCTCTGTTGTTGGTATATTACATCACTGGCATTTTGAGAAAAACAAATATTCAACATTAATTACATTATTTTTATAAATCTATTTACTGTCCTCTCTGAAGTTGCTTTGTAGGATTTGTATATTTAAATTAAAAATTAAAAAACATCTTATTTGTATTTTTATATTTATTTTATATGTATGTGTGTGTGACTGAGTATATGCATGTGTGTGCACCGTGTGCCTGAAGGAGTCACAGAGGTAAGAAGTTTCGAATCACCTGGAACTGGAGTTACAGATGGTTGTGAGATGCTATGTGAGTGCTGGGAACCGAACCCAGGTCCTCTGCAAGAGCAAGAGTGCCCTTAACTGCTGAACTGCCTCTCCAGCCCCAACATATTTTTTAATTTATGTGTGTGTGTGTGTGTGGGTGTTGAACAGTTATGGCCCCCATAGACTCGTGTGTTTGAATACTTGGCCCATAAGGAGCAGCTCTATTAGGAAGTGTGGCCTTGCTGGAGTAGGTGTGGCTTTGTTGGAGTAGGTATGACCTTGTTGGAGGAAGTGTGTCACTGTGGGGGTGGGCTTTGAGGTCTTATATATGCTTAAGCTACACCCAGTGTGGTACAGTTTCCTTTTGCTGCCTGCAAATCAAGATGTAGAACTCTCAGCTCTTTCTGCAGCACTATGTCTGCCTGCACACCATCATGCTTCCTGCCATGGTGATAATGGACTAAACCTCTGAACTGTAAGCCAGCCTCAATTAAGTGTTTTTCTTTATAAGAGTTGCCATGGCCCACAAACACATCAAGCCATGCAACTTACTCAGCCTTGATGCAAGGAGGAAGGGTCTAGGTCTGGGCCCAACTTGGTATGCCAGCCTATGTTGACAACCCAAGGGAGGCCTTACTCTCTAGGAGGAGGGGAGGGGGATGAGATGGGGGTAGGTGGAGAGGGAGTGGGAGAAGGGGAGGGAGGCAGAACAGGGGGGTTGGTATATAAAAGGAAAGAATTTTTAAAAAATTTTTTAATTAAATTTTTGATGGGTTTATTTACTGGTTTTCATAAAATTCTTTTTTTTAATATTTTTATTTTATAATTAATTTAATTTTACATATCATCCACAGATTCCCCTGTCCTCCCTCCTTCCACTCCCCAGCCTTCCCCCCAATTCACCCCCCATTCCCACCTCCTCCAAGGCAAGGTCTCCCTTGGGGAGTCAGCCCAGCCTGGTAGATTCAGTTGAGGCAGGTCCAGTCTCCTCCTCCCTACACAAAGGCTGAACAAAGTGTCTCAGCATAGGCCCTAAGTTCCAAAAAGCCAGCTCATGCACCAAGGACAGGTCCCAGTTCCACTGCCTGGGGGCCACCTAAACAGTTCAAGCTAATCAACTGTCTCACTTATCCAGAGGGCCTGGTCCAGTTCTATGGGGGCTCCTCAGCTATTGGTTCATAGTTCATGTGTTTCCACTAGTTTGGCTATTTGTCCCTGTGCTTTTTCCAATCATGGTCTCAATATCTCTTGCTCATATAATCCCTCCTCTCTCTCACTGATTGGACTCCTGGAGCTCCACCTAGGGCTTGGCCATGGATCTCTGCATCTGCTTCCATCAGTCACCGGATGAGAGTTCTATCATGACAGTTAGGGTGTTTGGCCATCAGATCACCAGAGTAGGTCAGCTCAGGCACTCTCTCGACCATTGCCAGTAGTCTATAGTGGAGGTATGTTTGTGGATTTCTGTGAACCTCTCTAGCACTCTGCCTCTTCCTATTCCCATGGGGTCTTCATTTATTTTTAAATAAAAAAATAAAAAAGAGTTGCCATGGTCATGGTGTCTCTTCACAGCAATACAAACACTAAGTGTGTGTGTGTGTGTGTGTGTGTGTGTGTGTGTGTGTGTGTGTATACATGTTCCTTAGCACATATATGAAGGTTAGAGGACAACTTGTAGGAGTTGGTTCTCTCCTTCCACCATGTGGATTGGAGGTATCCAACTCAGGTCATTAGGCTTAGCAGGAAGCATCTTTGCCTGCTGATTCATCTCACTAGCCTAGGGTTAGTAAATTTGAAATTAATACTGAAGTGAATTTGGAAGTCATAATGTTTTTACTGGGGAAATAGCCTTCTAATGGTCTGGGAAATGTCAAGCTAATTGGTTAAACCAATGATATGTGTAAGATACTTCATTCCAAATGTTTTTCTAAAAACTATTTTTTTGGCTATTGTATCTTTCTCTTAGTATCATGCATATTATGCATATTATGTTTTTCCTTGGCAAGAATTTTATAAGACAAAAACTGTAAATTATATCTACTTATGATGGGTTTTATCCATTATATATGATGCAAAATTTTAGGCCTCTGATCAACTTATGTTTATTTTGGTGAAAAACATAAACTTGGACAACTAAAACAGGAACTTTGTCAAGAGTCTTTTCAAGGCAGAAATATTTCAAAGAGAAATTATAAAAATGAAAAATCCAATCTTGCATAACACTTCATAACATAAAACAAATTTTATTAATTTGATCTCTTGTTTGGCAAGGACAAAGCTTGGTGGTTTCCTCTTCATAAACCTCTAATTATTACAATTTACTAAAATCTCCCAAGGCTGACTTTTGGTGTTTTGTTTCTTGAATAATCTATTTAGAGATTTTAACTAACTTTCCATGTAACTAAAACATAATTATTCATATTTATAAATCTATTCTCAACTTTTATGTGAGATAGATTCATTTGCAAGGTAGTTCTCCAAAGCCTGGCTACTGAAGAGAAGGAGGAATAAAATGTTTATTCTTTTGTTGAAGTTGTTTGTGTTTTCAAGGTCTACCTCATCATAAAAATGTAGTAGTATATGTACTTTACACATGTGTATAAAATTTGAATATTAAAAGTTTCCATTTTCATGGGTAAAGTATTGCAAGTTATAAAGTTATAAAGCACCAGTGTACCTGAATTCTAAACATATTTTCTACTTTATAATAGTTTCTTAACTTGGTAAATTTTGTGGTTTTACCCATTTGTTATTCTCCACCAAAGATATGAATTTCTAATGTTTCCACAACACTAATGCATCTTTAACATTTTATTACTGAGTTATCACAGCATTTAATATAATACCAGCACTTATCATAACATTATTCCAAACAGTTTACTTTGATACCAAGAACTGATTTACCAAATCAACCAACCAACCAACCAACCAACCAACCAATGCCCCAAAATTGGTGTGTAAACTGACATGTAAAACTAGTCTCATTATTTTACTTCTGAGATATTTCTCTACTAGTGGATCAACACAGAAGCTTAAACTTCTGCAAGTTCTCCTTGAAGCAAAGCTGGAGTGGGCTGAAGCATTGCTAGTCAGGCCTGTGATTTCTGGGTTGACTTTCTCTGGCCTATTTAAGCATATGTATTTATAGTCAGTGACTATCCTAATACTTCCCTTGAAAGAAAACTTCCAGCTATTCTTGACTCTTTAAGCTCTGAAGACAGCATTACTATTAATTTTCTGACAGATATAACCATGTGTTTAGAGGAGAATTCTATTCCTCATATATGCATCTCTCATGCCTCGATGATACTATGAGAGAGTTTGAGAGTATGGTTCACTTATTCTTCCAAAGACTTCAGGCACTAGTATTAATATTTTATTCAAAAACTAAAAATATCTAAGACAAAGTTTGTGTTAGATAAGATTCCAGAGCAACAGCAAAAAGGGATTGCTCAAAAAAACCAGGATATATGGTTATGCAGCTTACCAGCTGGGGTACAATTCCAGAGTAATAGAAAACTTTCAAACCTCTGAAAAAGATGTTATAAACCACAAGTAATCTATAACTAGACAAGACTATAAAGAAACCAAGTGAAGAAGGAGGAATCACTGAGTAGGAGGTAATGAAGAAGGTGAAAATACCAGGAATTCTTTATGGATGAATTCCAGCAGTGTGGCCTATGGGTAGTAGCAGCCTGTAGGTCCACATGCTTATGATTCATTATCCATTCAAAAGTACACAATGCAACGAAGGAATTGTAAAGGGGATTTAAGAGAAGACTTGGAAATGACTTAGTGGGAAAGAGTTCAGCTTTAGAAGTAGTTTGCAGAAAGGCTGTCTTGTTCCACTGCTAAGAAAGAATGGCAGGACACAATACACTTCCAAATCTGCTTGGTGAGAGAATTTGCAGAATTGCAGTCTGTAGAAACACTGGGACGGGTTTCTGTAAAACAGGTCTAGAGGAAGCATGGCCAGGATTTCAAAGATATTAGAAAGGGAGGATCAGAATGCCAAAATCATTTGAAATCTGTAGTCACAACAGCAAAATGCCAGACTGGAACTGTCGTGTAACAGAGAGCGTGGCAGAGATGCAGGCATGGGTAGTAGGCAGCATCCAGCCACAGCTTGCCAGGGAGCTTCAGGGCATTGAGGCTGACTTCTGGGTACGATGGTTATTACATCCCAGAAGTGTGACACGCACTTTAGAAATAAATTAGCACAATTAGGAGTTGGCATCCACTATCCAGAAAAGTCAGAGCATTGCTCTCTCCTCCATTCCCAGAAACTGATGCATTGCTATCATGGGTCTCATAGGGAGAGGCCAGGACCAGGAAAGGCCCCTGTTTTCAATCCTTCAAATTCACTTCCGGTGCCAATTTTCAATCACACAGCTAAGCATCTTCCTGGAAGAACTGATGTTGCTTGTAATTGAATATCTTTGTGGTTACTCACTGCAGCCCTCTGGATCCCTGACAAGATTCTCACCCAACTGAATGAATTGCAGCACTTTTCTACAGAGCCTTATCTCACAGGACAAGTTCAGGTTTGTGTTCGTGACCAATTGTAACTTCTCTATTCAGCTAAAGGACACTTTAGGTCATGAATGAAGCTTCCATTCATGACACTGAGTCAGTTATCTTTGCTTAGCCGTTGCAAACGTCACTTACACAGAAGAGAAGAAGAATAAAAAGTAGATGTGTCACCCTCTGTGTTCAGTGCAGAATGTCTACAAGATATCTGGTAATGAATGCAGCAGCTCCGTGGAAGCAATAGTTCACTGTATGTCATGTGAGAATGGAAGGTTATAGGCCAAGTCCCCTTCAGCTGTGACAATTTCCCTGTGCTGCTCAGAGGCCATGCAGCCGTTGATGCTTCTCATTCCTCATGGAGAAACTTCTGGTGCTGTTGATATATGCTTCTTCCTTTCTGGGCTGGAGTCCATTTTTTCAATGTATCTGTATCTCTTTGGATTTTCAAAATTCCTCTGAACCAAAAGCTTAGAATATATGAAAAGAATTAGGCAACTAGGAACAAGTTTTTCTTTTATTATCAAGAAATCACATGAATTATGTTTTCCATTTCATAAACTATGGCAATTTGTATTTTAATTCACTTTTTTATGTCAGAGTTTTCCCCTTGAACTTTACTGGGGGTCACAGAGGAGGGAGCTCCTCTCATCTGTGGGAGTAGCCATAGGTTCTTCAGTCATTCTAGGCTTGGGCCTTCAGGTCCTTAGCTGGGTGCATTGGGCATATTCTCATTACTTTGAACAGGAACTGAGTAGTTGTAGGACGTGGCCTGGTTAATTAATGGCAGCATGCTTGGGCTGAGTGAGGGCCTGATTATAGTAAGACTTCCAACATGATCAGCACCAGCTCTTTTGCTTAGGCAACTCTCGAGGAAGGTGAAGAGTCTCTTGGCCATCTTGGTCTCCACAGCCTCATCTCTGAGTTTTAATAGAAGATCTGCTTGGTTTTAACTAGGCATATTTAAGAATTTGACAAGTTCTTTTGGTTTTTAATCTTTGAAAATATATCTATAAATTATAACGTATTTATAATCCCCAGAAAAATTAATATAAAGGAACAGATTTCTGTCATTCCATTGTTAGAATTAAGCAGATTGTGAATATTTCACTGTATTTTATTCAAATTTCTTTTGGTTTTAAGAACCACAAGTCACAAATACAGGTAAAATTCTCACATTATCTCATCCTGACTTCTTTTTACATATCACATTGGCCTTGTTTTGGATGCCAACTTTGCCACTTTCTAGCTTTGGGACAATGGAGCATCATTTAACCTCTTAGTGGCCGTATGCTCCTGTGCAATAGGCTTGTGGTGGTTGTATATTAATAAGTGATGAGACACTCTCTTGGACTGGTTTAAAAGAATTTGCTCATGATCAACCATTGGAGCTCAGCAGGGAAGGGTCATTTCTTAGCCAGGGGCTTTTTGCAGGGAGTCAGAGGACCAACTTCTGAGGTGGCTTATTCACTTGGCTGGGAAGTTGGTAGAGGCTATTGTTTTGGTTGGCTGAGCTGAGGCTGGGAGTTGTATTGCTTCCAACAGTAGCCTCCCCTGGGCTTCCCAGAAGCATGGTAGTTGGATTCCAAGGGTTAGCAGCCAGAGATAAAGAGGCCAGCAGAATCTGCGTGACCTCCCACGACATAGCCTGAAAACTCACACAGTCATGTCCACTAAACTCTCGTCAGTCAGCCTGACTAGGCTTGAGGGAAGGGAACAGAAACTAGTGCTTGAAGGGGCTGTCAGACAAGAAATCTTATACCTCAGATTTACACTTTAGCCTGAAACTGTGATTATGTCCTAGTGCTGAAGCATGCCATTTCTAGAAGTATTTGAGCTGTCCTTTGTGTCCCAGTTTTAAGTGTATTTACCAATACTTAATCAGAATGAAAACATTTCATTTCAGATCTGCCACACTGCTTGTTGCCATGTCACTGAATTAAGGGATAGAGGATTCCTGTTCCACTGTGTTTAGCTCAGAGAAGACAAAATTCAGGAAGACGAGGACCAGTTACTAGATTTATTGCTACTATCCTTCCTTCCTTTAATTTTATCTATCTATCTATCTATCTATCTATCTATCTATCTATCTATCTATCTATCTACCTATCTATCTGTTTTTTTGACACAGGGTTTCTCTATGTAGCCCTGGTCGTCCTGGAACTCACTGTGTAGACTGGCTGGCCTTGAACTCATAGATTTGCCTGCCTCTGTCTTCTGAGTGTTTGGGATTAAGGGTATGTGTCACCACCACCCAGCAGTATTGTTCTTTTTGTTTTGTGATATCAAACATGGAACCTATAAGCTCTTGCAAGTTAGGAAGGAGCTCTATCACCATGCTATATACTCCAGCCCCAAATATTTATCCTAACCTTATCTTCTGGCTCATCATTATTCCTCAATTATATTGCAGTTTTCTTGTTCTATGAGGTGATTCATATGAAAGAAAGCTGGGCAGGAACTTGATACCCATTTAGTTCATGCAAAGAGAACCTGCAGCACCCACCTGGAAGAGAGGCTCTTAGGAGAGACCGGTTATTCCAGAGGCAGGGGGCAATGCAACTCTTCCCGTGTTAGCAGGGAACACAATACTCTACACTGTCACTAATTTACCACCGTTTTCTGTCTGATGAATCTGAGCTTTCAAAAGGCATGGCTTGCTATGCTAACCCAAAGCTCTGGGCTTGGCAACCCCAGCACCCCAAGTGCCTGTGGGTACCATGCTGTGTCCGCCATGCAAAGGAACTTGACAATGCCATAAAATGGTGAGGATTTCAGAGGCAGTGACTGGGGATGCTTTACCACTTGCCTAAACATTGTGACCCCCTCCAAGGCTAGAGAGAAGGAGATGACATAATGTCATCTTCATGGCTGTTCCCATTGCTCTTGTTATGACTCCAGAAGCTTCTGGTCTTTCGTTTCCCAGCAAGCAGGCAAAACTAAACACAGGGAACCTAGAGAGCCAATGAAATGGGCCACAGCACACCAACTCTAGCTGGAATAGTGCAGGACATCGAGTCCTGAACCCAGCGTACAACATTATAGCTTCCTGCTATTCAGAAGCCATCATGCCAAGGGGACCTTCTTCACTTCCATCTCATCCTTCTTCACCTCAGGTTCTGATGTGTGCTCTGATATGGTTCAGCTGCC
>CABHPQ010158289.1:6739-30645 GCA_902168405.1 Peromyscus aztecus | reverse complement strand
CACACACACACACACACACACACACACACACACACACACACACACACTTTTCCCTTGTAATTAAATGAATCTATAGGGAGAGAGGCTCACCAAGTAGGATTTCAAGATATGACTATTTCCTGTCTCCCTTGGGTTCTCCAGTTTGGCATGGAGACACTGGTACTCTTACTGCTGTATAGATTAGAGGAACTCAGTCTATACCCATGTTCTGGAGCAGGAAACAGTTTTGAAGAGGAGATGTTTCCTATTTCTCAGAAGTCCTCATGATCACTGGGTACA
This sequence comes from Peromyscus aztecus, assembly GCA_902168405.1. NCBI lineage: Eukaryota > Metazoa > Chordata > Mammalia > Rodentia > Cricetidae > Peromyscus > Peromyscus aztecus. The sequence goes on along the minus strand of CABHPQ010158289.1, from coordinate 30,366 downwards.
GGAAGTGTGGGTAGACATATTGGAGGAAGACCGAAAGAGAAGGAAATGCTACTAAAAGGGCATGGATGTTAAAGAGCCCAGATACAGGGAAAACAGGTAGGAGCTTCTGAAATTATTCAGGAGAGAGTTTTGGAGGCCCTACCTAGAAGACAGAGTGGAGATGAAAACAGAAGGAATAGTTGAGAAGTATACTAAAGGCAGCTTTCCAACAGTCATGCCCAGTAACTGTTGTACTTTGTACTTTTTGTTCTCTTTTTGGTGGGGCATCCTTGGGTATGAAAGTGAGAGGGCTCCAGATGGATGCCTAAGAGTGAAGGCAACCCCATTCTAGTCACATAGCTTGTAGGTGACAACCCCTACCTCAACTGCCACCAGTACAATTATTTCTCCAAGACACTCATATTCATTTGTCTTCTCCCATGATCTCTTCAGTTCCACATTTCCCAACAAGTCTTGTGTCCCAGTTTGAACCATCAAACTTTATAAATAGTTGTGATTCACTGAGCCATGGTGTGATTAATTTTTGTTTTTTGTTTTTGTTTTTCTTTTTGTTTGGCATTTGAATCAACTCTTCTTCCCCCAGGAGTTACAGCAATGATAGAAAACAAATGAAACCTGTGCTTATTACAACTCACTCTACATAAATCATCTTGCCCTTGGTAAATGGATAAGCAGCTATTTATGAAGCTGTAAACTGAATGTGCTCAGGAGCAGATGCCAATGAGTATGGAATGGAAGTTATGGTTCCTGAAAGGTTGTTCTAACGAAGTTTAAGTCCCCCTCCTCAAATGCTCCAAAACAATGTGGAACTGAATATGAGCATTAGAACTTGTCTAGGAGTGAGGAAGAATAGCTTTGACAGACTGAATGTGAATGGGACAGCTATCAGAAGCAAGTTCAGGAGACCCTGAGCATATTCCTCAGGACCAAGGGAAATGTGGTGATCATCATGCGGGGCTGAACCTTAGTGGAGCAATGGAGGGTAAAAGTCTCTGGAGGGAATCGTTTTCATTAGGAGCTCCTAGGAAATTTTCATTAGGACATGGCCAAGTCCTTAAGGAATCTGAGAATAAACCCATGAGCCAAACCTGAAAATTTACATTTTAAGTAGACAGAGTTTATGGTTGACTATGACATTCAGTCAAAGGATTCTAAGGTCTTTCTTCACCAGAATTCCTTCCATACTAACTTGATCTCAGTTTCCAATATTTCTTCTCTACAGGAGAAGGTTGGGTGAGAACTCTTCAGTGGCAAATAAATCCCGATTAAGAGTTGTTAAGCTACATTAGAAGTTAATGGCTTTATATAAAGAAATTATATTTATACTTTAGCATTTTAAGTCCCCTTTCTGTTATAATACCTATGACCAGTTGTGTTCAAATGTGCCTTCCCTTTATATAAGTATTACTGTGGTAATGACAAAGCCTAACCATAACTCTACTTTTTCCTGTTCCTAGGAAAAGATCCCAGAATGCAAATAGTGGGATTGAGATTGTTATTACAACGATATCTTCAAGTTTAATAAAAATAAAAGTATATCTAGTTTTCCATATTTTATATGAGTAAAATAATTCATTGTGGAGTGTTTTCTGATTTTGATTTTCTTATCATTCTGGACTATAACAAGATATCACAAACTGACTATGTTGAAAACCACAAATGTATTGCCCCACAGTGTTGGAAGTTAGGGAGTCTGAGATCAAGGCATTGGCAGAGTTTGTTCATAAAGCACTGAGTGAAGGATTGGTTCTGGCCTTCTCTCCTTGGCATATGGATGACTGACTTCTTTTTTTTTTTTTCTTCTTCTTCACATCGTCTCTTCACAACTAGATTTGGTGGTTTTTTATTTTTTTATTTTTTGCTCAGATTTGCTGTTTTTATAAGGATACATTACATTCCAGTAGTGTCTTCTCTAATGACCTCATTTTAACTCAGTCATCTACAAAGACTTTTTTCCAAATAAGGTTGCAGGTGCTGGAAGCTTGGGCTTCAACTGCTTTTGCGGTGATAGATTCAGCCCATTATGGTACATCTCCATAGTGGCATTTAATGAAGAAAAAAACTAGTGAATTAATTCAACAGGTGTGTCATGGTATTACTTTTAGAAAATTAACAAAATGTTAGACATGATCTTTGGGTGTAAGTAGGAAAGACTGAAGATGTAATAAGAAGGGCCAGGGTGGGACTGTCTCAGACTGAAAGACCTTGAGCTGCCAACACAAGTAGTTGGCAAAGCATGACTGTCGAAAGGTTTCTATAATCAGGAGGAATGTTACAGTGCTGCTACAAAGATATTAGACACCAACTTCACCTTCTTCATTGGATGGTGGGTTGTTGATCCCACAGGAGAGTGTCTGGTAGAGGAGGTTATTAGAGTTCATTTTTGAGCGAGAACTGTTTTGCGTCTGTTCTCCTGAGTATTTGGTAATAAAAGATAGCACTATTTTCTCAATTTAATAAAAGGATAATTAGATCATTTGCCCCACCCTCTCTCTACCTCTTATCCTTTCCAATCACCCCCCCTCTCCAAATTCATGGTCTCCTCTTCTTTAGGTATTGTTGTTACATATGCATATGGATGAATAAACATACAAATGCCATTTGTTAGTCTACTTAATGTTGCCTGCATGTATGATTCCAGGGGCTGACCACTTGGCGAGAGATAATCAATCAGGGTACTCATCTGGGGGAGATTAAATAACCTGACCGCACTTATAATTAAAAACACCAGTAACGTGGGTACTTCATTACAAACTTGGTAGTTTTCTATTGGTAAATATTTAGATTGTACAGTTTTATAATTGTATAGAACATATGTTGTATGCTGATGTATATATTCAAACTAAATCAGGAAATATGTTGGAAAATAGTCACGTTTGGTAATAAATATTAGCGTACTGGAAACTGCCTGCTATCAAAAACAAAAACAACAAAACCAAAAAAAAGAGTTGTGTGCCCTGACTCTTAACTCCATGATCTATGCTAGAATCATAAAACTGGGCAAGGTGAGAGGAACTGCATATGACAATTGGGCAATAATGCAAATGCAAACATTAGTTTTTATTTTGGAGCGCTGGCTCTGACACGTTCAGCACCTCTTGACAGCGCTGCAGACACATAACACTTGTTAACAAAATTGATCTACTCTGATTTGGGGACCATTTACAAGAAAAATTGTCTCCCACGATGAACAGAAAAAGCTGATTTTTTTTTTTTTAGTGTCATACTTTAGAATAGTTTATAATAACTGTAGAAACAGTTGGGAAATAGTTTATAATAACTGTAGGCCAGCTTGGGAAACAGGTGACAGGGATCTGAACTGCAATTTCCTAACAGCGTCTAAAGCTATGGAGTAAATTGCTGAGGTAATTTTAATGGGTGAAATACCCATTATTTATTTATTCTAAAGAATTAAAATTCAAACTCCCTTCTTCCCTGACAGTAGGATGATTAATGACAGGGCCAGAAGGATCAGCACATCCATGGGAAACTCTGGAAATCATGAGTTCCTAAGCTGTCCTTTGTTGAGCTTTAAGGTTTTAAAAGGAGAGAAACAATGACTAATGAAACAGTTGTTAATTCATGCTGCATATTTTATGAGTTGTACTGTATGACTTAAATGAGTAAATCAAATCCAGGAGAGCTGTCTCCTGTACAGTCACCTCTAGAAAGTGTTTTGAGTTTTCCTAATTGAAAATGCCGGAGAACTAATACTCATACTGCAATACTTCCCTGATTGTCTTGTGTTTGCAGAGTTACTGGGGAAGCTTGTTGAGGATTCATTTCTCATTCAGTAAATGATGCTGTTGGGGTAGGTAGGGATGTTGGGGACAACACTGAATAGAAAGGACCTTCAAGTCCCTCAGTAGAAACAGGTATGGGGATATCCCATGCTTCCCTTCTACTGTCCATGTTCATCTGACTAGAAATAACAATGAACATCACGATTGAAAATAGTTTCCCTCCAATACACTTCATTTAAATTTAAGTTTCTTTAGTGGTTGTAGTAAATTCCTCTTCCATCACTGCTTCTTAACATTTGAACCTGCCCTGTTATTTATATATGTTGTTTTAATTTTCTCCTTCTCTATCTCCTTGACTGGGATCTCTGTAATTCTGTGGAACTTCCAGTAGAGGTCATTGCCTTGTTAGAGAAATGCTTTCTTCTTTCCTTTGCTAGGAGAGGGCTCTGTGGCTACAATGACTTTGCACTGTGTAGGGAGTAATGTCAAGGGACCAGTCAACTCCAGCTGTTTGTACACTATAGCATCTTCATTACAAAGTAGGAGGCCTCCTACTTTCTCCAGATGATTTAATCCTGCAGCTTTTCACATCTTCAAGTATTCAAATACAGTAAGATTTTCCAGTCACCTGGAGTGAATGGAGAGGAAACTGACTGAAACATGGTTTATATTCGAGGTGTGGCATATTGGCATGCTAGAGGACCATCAAAAAGTACCACACTGATGGAGTGGATCAAACAGTGGATATTGCTTTTGTTACCATTATAGAGTCCAGAAGATTGAGATTAAGACAGGAGCAAGTTGGATTCATTTAGAGGCCCCAAGGAAGTCTCCACTCCAGGCCTCCTTTGGCTTGATTTGCTGTTTCTCTGTTTTCACATTGTGTTCCCTCTGGATGGGGCCTAGATGTCATCCTAAAAGCACACCTGTTAGTGGATTATGGCCTACCCTAAAATCACATTTCTGTTTAATTATTTCTTGGAAGACCCAATTGTCAAATACAATTATATTTAAGATATATGGAGGGTTAGGCCTCCCACAAATGAATTTTTGAGGGGACATAATTCAGCCCATAGCATGCAATCAACAAATTGTCCTAACATCAAGACTTCATTGATGAATTTAGCTGCAACTTTGAAATAAGAAACTGTTTTATTCTTACCACCATGAGCTGAATTCAGATATAATGGAGTTCAAATAAAAATGAATTCCTTTTACTTAAGCAATTGTTTCTAGCAGGAGTTGCACACTAAAGGCTGATCTGAGAGCAAAGACGTACAGGAAGAAGGCTCTGCAGTAGCAGGCAGATGTAAAATTATCCTCTTCAGTTCCAGACTATGGCATTTTTCTTTTTTTTTCCTCCCCATACCATGGGTTTTCTCACGAATCTTTTGTTCTTTCAGGTTTGCTGAGTTTGCCTTTTCCTTTAAATCTTTCTGGGTCACATGAACTGAAGGTTTCTGTTCTCTGAGTTCATTAACTCATTCCAAAAAATATGTTTCAAAGCACCTAGTATATTTGGAATGCCCCTGGGAATACCCTCCGGGGATATATATGTCAGTCCCTTCTCTCTGCTCACTTAATGTAATGAAATAGAAATGTTGGTCAGCAATGTGTGGCCTCGTGCTTTTGCAGATCAGCTTGAGGAGTGATTCCTTGGAGGATCAGAGGATGGTTGATCTCTTGTTCATTTGGTTTTTATTCACATGTGCTGGTCACCCTCTCTCATGAATTATTGACCTGTTGTCTCTGCGTCTCTCATTAAGCAGTGCCTGTTGGTACGGGTGCTTTCAGAGAATGGACCACATGAGATGCTGTCCTTTCTGGATGTGTGTTAAGGGGCTGTTTTGTAAGGTGGGACTCCATGTATCATTTGCCTGTGATCCAAAAGGGCTCACACAGCCCTTTCCTGGTGTGTTCCTGTAATAACAGAAAGATCTGAAAATGGCTGAACTCAATCAAGTTATAGACTTCAGAAATCCACAGAATTTGCTTGTTTTAAAATGCAGCAAATAAGCAATAGAGTACAGGTTTCAAATAACATTTTATTCCCCCTTTTCTAAGAAAATAGTATAAACCTTAGCCAGCTCTGACTAAGAGAATTCCTATCCTATTTTTCTTTTGGATGTTGAGGATTTTTGTGCTGATTTTCTTCCAACTCTTCTAGCTTGTTTTATTCTACTGTTAATTGATGCTAGAATGGTCACTTACAGTGGAGCCCTTCCTAACTTTGCTTTGGGTCTGTTCTAAATGTAAAATCTTCATTAGTTTATGCCAGAAGGCTTTCTAATATACCTAAGAGCTTTGCTTTTCTTTTTAATCTGATTATGAGATCTTGCAGTATTATATTTTCTCTTGAGCATTCTGATAGCTACATTAACATAATTCAGTTTGCTTTAGTGGTTGAAGATTCTTTCAATTTGATCCAAAGTAAATACTACCCTCACAGTGAAGAACCATGAATATTATAAGATCTCATCTGATTTTTGTCACTTGAGGAAATTACTATTTAACTAAACATTGAAGTAGCTAAATAAATCTACAAAGCCTTGTTCTCTGTTGTTGAAGACTTAATTTTTTTTTAGAGTAGCTGTCAAATCTTGAATGAGGACTAATGAAAAGAGAGACTTGTGGGATTCTCTCCCCCTCTTCAGCTCACCTTTATGGCTGGCTGTCTTCCTTTCCTTAACTGACTCCCACTGAGGTAAATGGGCTTATGTGCCTGCTCTGATTCTTTTCACTGAGTACTCTCAGCTTTGAGATGATGTGACAAAGTGAATGCTGTATCTGAGAGCAGCTGTCAAAGTCCCCATTGCCAGGAAATCAAACCCGAATATAGCACAAGCAAAACAGAATTGTCCAGTCAGTTCCAGGTATCCTTTTCTTACAAGCTATTTCACATTGCATTCAGTGTTTGTGCAAGCTGACTTTTGCACATGATCCTTAAACTGAAGCATTAGAAACCTACTTGAGGGACTTCAGGCACCAGAACAAGGAAGCTGTTTCTCTGGATTCTCTCTCTGCATGATTTGTGTTGGGCTCCTTGTGTCCCAGAAGTTATTGTCATTTAGACAAGGATGTCATTTGGATGAAAATGGGTACTCCGTGTAGGAGCTGCTCATGAGGTCTATTTGCCAGTATAACACAAACTGCATCTTGTCTCCTCAGGGAGAATACATTCTCTGTTTCCTTTAATCTTTTTTTTTTTTTATAAGAGATGACAGTATATATTAATGGAGGGCAAGAATAAATCATTAGGTTTAAGTGTTAATGATCACCTAATAATAAGATGTGATAGGATTATATTAGAATTGCAGAATTGGGCTATTTATTAAGAATGGCGTGCTATCAAATTATAAGCCCCAGAGGACGTAGGGATAATTATAGTCATCTAGATATGAAAGAAGTTAAAATCTTGTTGAAAGTCTATTTTATTATTTTGCTGTAAGTTATAACTGAATAAGGTTAACTTAGGAAATGTCTGCTATGTGAGAAAAATAAAATTTATTAGCATTTAAATGAGACTCCATCTTCTAATACCTTCTGGTAATTTTTAGAGGAATTTCACGTTTGATGTCTTCGTTATCCATAAAATACCAAAGCCTGATTGATAACAGAAAACAATATGCCTTTAAAGTGGTACATTCTTTGGTGTAGAAGATTATTAGTTGCAATTATAGTACATTTCCTAATAGCTCACTGCAAAGCATGTTGCGAAATATGTACTCTACAGAAGTTTGTATTTAGTGTGTTACAATCAGGGTGATCAGCAAACTGAATATAGAGACTCAAAAGTGAGAATTCAAATCTTATCTGAGTCTTTTAGCTGACTCCCTAAGGAAGTTCCTTTATCAATAGAACCAACCACTTGGATAACCATATTAAATAGCTTATTTTCTTCTAGCCTTTTCAATGACCTTGGTCTACTTCATTGGTTTCTGTCACCTCCAATTTTGCTCAGTCTCCCATTGCTCCAACGTTTTCAATTATTCTTTTTTGGCTTTTTTTTTTTTTTATTTTTATCAGAGTGTCTCTTTCTTTCCTTAAAAAAAAATTCTCAAGATATACTCAGCCCTAATTAGTCTAATTCATTTGTAATCTCTCCAACTCATTGAATCTTGGCATTAGTTCCTACCATTGAAGCAAAATCGTTCTTAATTACTAAATGGAGAAGTCATTTATTTTCCTGTCACTGTCTTTGTAAATGTGTGGATCTGATGCAATGAATGCCTGATTTTGGTGAAATGCTGTTGGATTCTGCCCTGTAATAATCATTAGGGATATACTATTTCTTACTTTAGATTGCAGAGTAACACTTCCTTAGCTTTAGCCACAATTCTAGGGCCATAGAGAAATGGTATGCAAGTATTTATGTATATCTTCCAAACGTACAATTATTATGTTACTAGTCTGTTTTATTTTCCTTTTATTAAGAATAGATTTTTTTCCGCATACTGTATCCTGATTATGGTTTCTCCTCCCTCTGTTCCTCCTAGTTCCTCCTCACCTCCTCTCCCATCTGGATCCATTCCCTTTCTGTATCTACTTAGAAAATAAACAGGCATCTGAGGGATTATGATATGATATGATATAATATGACAAAACAAGACAAACACATTGGAATTAAACAAAACAAACAGAAGGAAAAAAACCCAAGAAAAGACATAAGAAATAGAGACCCACTCATTCACACACTCAAGAATCCCATAAAAACACTAAACTGGAAGTCATAATAGATATGCAAAGGACCTGGTACAAACCTGTGCAGTCAGTCCCTGTGCACAGTGCCTCAGGGAGTTCATATGAGCTTTCATCATGTTGATTTAGAGGACCTTGTTTTCTTGGAGTCCTTCCTTTTGCTCTTATATTCTTTTTGCTCCTTCTTCCACAGTCTTCCCTGATCCCTGACGGGAGGAATTTGATGGAGACAATCCATGCAAGATTGAATGTGCCAATCTCTCCCATTCTCTGCATAATGTTTAACTGTGGATCTCTGTATTTGTTCCCATCTGCTGCAGGAGGAAGCTTCTGTGATGATGGCTGAGTAAGCGGAATGTCATTAGAAGTCATTTTATTGCTTTTTCTTCCCTTTCTTTTTATTGTAGTCTTTGGTTTATTTTAACAATGCTGAGTAGTTTTGCTAATATAATTGGCATATGACCACTCAGTACTACAGGGAACCTAAAGTGACAACTTTGCTTCCCTCTTGGGTAAAATATATTATTTGAATCAAAGACTACAAGGCATATGTATGTTGGTCTTAAGAACAAAGTATCTAACCTACAGCTCTCTCTGATTGTTGGAGCAGGCTGTCATTCCTTAGGACTCTGACAAACTGTATGTATTTTAGGATAGAAGTATGACTTACTTATCAGCTATCTTCTCTCTTATGAGAGTATAATGTTATAATTATTAAATACTGAAAAAACCCCACAGAAATCATATTTGAGTATGCTGACAGGAGAGTAAACACGGGATGACATTTTTGTGGGGTTGCAAAATCTACAGCTCCATTTTCATGATCATGGTAGAGTATGCTTAAAGTGCTTCCCAGAGTCTTTGGTGCTCCAAGAATAGGTCACATGGTTTTAAAATAGGTATCATTTAATGGGACTTTCCTGAATCTTGAGTCTGGATGTGAACTAATAGTAGTGTCAGAAGATACTAAATCTTTGGAGGGTGCTATGCCACAAGACCCTGAAGAATCTTGAGAGAAGTGGTCACAAAGAATACAGAAGAATGTTCATCATTCTCCTGTTTAGTCTTGAGAGGATAATAAAGACATCATATCTCTGAGGCTTGGCATGGGAAAGATCTGTGAAGAATCACTGGGATGGTGTCTCTCCTGTGGGGCAAATCTCTGCTGATTAGATAGAGCTGAAAGTTCTTTCTGGAGCATCAAGAAAGAGACAAAAATTCTTCTAAGGGAAGAATGTGAGAAAAGAGACCACAGTGACTCTTTCAGAAAAGTTCCTTCAGCATGGTTGACTCTGGTAGGCCTGAGGAAGGAAGAGACAGTATGGTGAGAGTCAAGGAGTGAGGCTTATAAATAAACTTTCCTGAAAAACTGATTGCATATATTTGCACCAAATTTTAATCCATAGCTGATTAACATACCAAACTAAGACTTTATTACTGAAGATGACAGAAAATTGATGGAATTGGTCCAAGTTGTCACTAAAGAAACTTCCATCTTATGGGAAAAATGATTGCATCAGAGAACACCTGGAGTCAGTGACTGGAAAAGTAACTGGTAAATGTTTGAGCCTTAAAATCCTTAAATGCTTCAGTAAACCCATTGGAAGCATCTTGACTCTTTTGAAAACTACATTTATATTTTTTTATTGACCATAATACTATCTGCATAGCATCCTTTTCCCTATCCCAAAGAATATTATGTAGCTGTTAGGAGATTTGGGCCTTTAATTGTCTATAGGTAGACTTTTAGGTAGCCTATACAGCTATAAAATATCAATACATTTTGACATTTTCATTTATCATTTAAAGATGGGATAAATGGAAATGTTAGCTTTGAAGAAACCATACAGGTGGAGAAAATCACAGTCATTAACATAAATACTACATAGCAATGCCTGGGACCTCAAGAAGGCATTGAGGTAGAGCCTTTATTTAGAGGCACAAAATGTTCTGCTGACCTTAATTTTCAAGCACCTGTCACCTTTACTACTCTCAAGGAGGTGAAAGACCAGCAGCTTGGATTATTGATCCCTGCTACTTGTGCCACCAAATGTCAGTCTCTACCAATTGATCAATTTTCTGAGGTAGAAATTAATTGAACAGACCTTCCCTTTAGGATGCTTCTATAAGTTGGTATCCTGCTTATGTGGTTACTGGCTTTGTTTGAGATCTTGTAACATCCTGGTTTTTAATGAGATTTCTGGATATAGAGAAATGCCATTGTCAATTCATATCTGGAGTGACTAAGATTCTAGAGACAGACCTTCTTTGGAAATTTGCTCTTGACCTCTTAGGTGAATTTCTTTTCCTTTATTTTAATAATCAAGTGGGGAAAATGTAATGGATCTGTACCTGTCTTGTAAACCTCTCCTGAAACTCTGTGTTATGTCTACAATGAGCTCTCTTTTGGAAATATTATAATCAGACAGATTTACCGTTTGCCATCTACAAACTAGAAAATATTGAGAAGATTGTTTTCAGAATTGTGAGAGAATCCTAGTGCTTAGCTAATAATATTGGGCCAATGTCATTTTCTTTGTTTTGATAAGTGTACCCTGGAGGTATGGTAATAATAATAGAGAAGGATTTTTACAAGGACTATAGAAACTCTGTCATATTTCTGTAACTATACTAAATCTAAATCTAAAATTTCTACTAATAAGAACTTTAAAAAATCCTGTAAGGAAGAAGTTATTTTTAACCAGTGTCAAATAAGTATGAGGAAAATGAATATATTTTTAAGGGTTCACTCATGCATTGATTATGATTTCATGAGTATCTGTAGTGTTTAAATAAGATGCTGGTGGACAAACAAAAGCTCCTGGCCTCACAGCATTGAAACTCTAGTCTAAGAACTAGGGGGAGAAAGAAAACAAAAGATATAGCATGGCAGAAAGTGCTGTGGAGAAAAACAAAGCAGGATCGAGATGTTGTTGGGTTACAGTTGTTATAAGGAAGATTGTATAGGTTTAATTAGGTTGACATTTCATAATGATGTGAAAGAAGTCAGCAGGAAAACCCTGCAACTATTTGGGAAAAAAGAATCCCAGGCAAGGAGGACAGTTAGTGCAAGTACATTGAGGTAGCAACTGTGTCTGGAGTATTCAAGAAAGAGCATAAGCCAGTATGGCTAAGAAGAATGAGAAAGATCTGTAGAAATGATGAAGTCAGGGAGACAATGGTGAAGGAAACTCCGAGTCTCATGACTGTAAGGATTTTGACTTTAATGCTGAATTAGAAGTCATTAACACAATACCAAAGGATGATTTCATAGGAGGGAAATTGGTAAGTTCGACCTTAGCAAAATTAAGAACTTCTGATCCTAAAAGACAAGTTAAGAGATTACTATAAGAACACAACGAGGGAAAATAGATTTGCAAATCATATATGTAATGGTGAATTTGGACTCACAATATATAATGAAATTTAGAATTGCAACAATAGCAAACTACTCAGTAAAACATAGGAAAAGCTTTAGAGAGCTGCTTTACCAAACATGTAAACAAAAGGCAAATAGGCCTATGAAAAGGTTTGCAACAACACTGTTCATTAAGGAAATTTAATATAATAACACTTTAGCAGATACCACTACATACCTATCAGAGTGCCTCAAGCTGAAAAAGACTGACCAAAATGTTGATGAAAACCTTCTACAATTGGAGTTCTCATTTATCTTCTAAGACTGTAAGGGAGAACAAGCAGGAAGGGCTGTGGAGAGGAACAACTAACACTAGAGAGCATTAGAAAAAACATATAGAAGCCTGCTACTGTATAAGATTCCTTAAATATATAGATATGGGAAAGGAATCTAAGTGGAGTCACCAAATAAACGGGACATTGACCCATTACTAGTCATCTTACACCACCAAATAAATCCTCCAGTGCCAGGAATAGGTTATGTCTTTTTGAGTCATTGACCAGAGTCATCCCATATGGCCTCCCAAACATCACAGGCTATTGTTAAGGATATTTATTGGTTGCTTCCCACAATCTGATGGTAAGGCCCTATTCCTGAAGACAATGCTTAATGTTATCAAATACAGAGAAGTCAAACTGGTGCCTAAACAGAAGCTTCACCCCTACTGAGAGGTACTCTGCATACTAGTGGAGGAGAAAGTTATCAATATCACCTAGCTATAAACTCTATGCCCTACAACAGTGACCTGCTTTAAAGTATATTCATGCCATAGTGACACAAACATTGTGGGAGTTAACCAATCACTCTCTGGTTGAATTTAAGGCCCGCTCCATGAGATGGAACCCATACTCAACACTGCTAAAGAGGCCAAGAACCTGAGACCAGATAGCTTATGGATCTAAAGGAAAACCTAATGCTATGATTCTGTTAATGTCCATAGGAATAAAGTAATTCCTAACGACATACTGTTATACCCATTAATTAGTGCCTTACACAACCCTAATCAGAGAGAAGCTGCTTCTTGCAATAGATTAGAACTAACATAGAGACCTACAACATGACAATGTTCAAAGAGTGAGAGACTGAGTGAGCACTCATTCCTAAATAGAATGTTTTCCTCAAAGCTCTTCTCTCAAGGCTCAGGGATCTACATGAAAAGGAAGTAGAAACACTAAGAACCAGAGGTAATGGATGACTCAAAGGAAACAGTGTCTTCTCGACATATCAAGACTGATGCACATATGAACACATAGAAACTGCGGGAGCACATATAAGACCTGTACAATTTCAAGCCAGATGGAGTTAGTCCTAGCACTGAAAGTGGGAAGTAGACACAGAGTCCTTCCCTTAACCAAGAAGCTATCTGCAATTCATACTGACCAGCAAAGGGAAAATCTGTTTTCTCCAGTGTAGCACGAATCCTAATTGGTCTTAATAAAAACCCAGAGTTAGATATTACAGTAAATGCTGAAAGACTAGAGAGATAAAGGAATAATCCACAGCCACCTCTCACCTCACCAACTCCTCAGCCGAAACTGAAATCCTGTCTCCTCCTGCCTTATATTCCTTTTCTCCACCCAGCCATATCACTTCCTGTCTCAATTTCCCTAGCGCTGGGATTAAAGACATGAGATCCCAAGTGCTGGGATTAAAGGTGTGTGCCACCACTGCCTGGCCTCTATGGTTAACTAGTGGCTGGCTTTGCCCTCTGATCTTCAGGAAAGCTTTATTTGTTAGAGCATACACAAAATACCACCACACTCCAACGAGTTGTTACTGGGTATATCCAGGGCAGGCTTCATACTCCGGAGTTCACAAAGTGAACTCAATGGTATTTTTGTGGACCTTTTGCTTTGTTTTGGCGTTTTTGTCTTATTGGTTTCTTAGTTGTTTTGATTTTCATTTTTGTGTTTTTGTAGATTTTTTTTTTTTTTTGCTTTTAAAGAGAAAAAATGAGGGAGAGAGAATGTAAAGTTGGGTGGGTAGGGCAGTAAAGAGGATCAGGGGAGAGTTGGAGGAGGGGAAAACATGATCAAAATATATTGCATGGAAATTTTTTAATTAGAAAATAACAAAAGTTTGCCTCTACTGAGAGTCACTCAGACAAGACAAGCTGCAAAGAAGATTCACTGACAAGCTCAGCCCAATGAAGCAGAGATCAACAGAACTTTCTAGAAGAGGCAAAAACCAACTGAGCCACCTGGAAAGGATGCTCTCCAATCTGTTGAGCTGCCTGCAGGTTGTGCAGTGTGCTCCAGGTTCCCAGCTTTGGTGAACTGTCATCCATGCTATGGTGGACTTTGGTGATGCAGCTGCCTTTGAGTCATTTCTGCTCCTGGAAATAACCCCTCACCCACACTCCTGTTAAGTAGCTTCAGTAAAACATATTTGTTTACCAAGTTGGACTTTTGTGTTAGCCGTACTTGGTCTGGCCTTTTGTCCCTGTCTGGGGTGAATAGAAGTTTATTCAGGTCTCTCCAGGAATAGTGTCCCATAACAACTTAAAGCTGTAAAGTTGTTTCTAGAGACAAAGAAGAATGATGTTTGGAAGGGATTGGGTGAGGCTGTTTGAGGTAATTATGTAGAATCTATTTTCCTTTTTATCATTGTTGTAGTTTCTATTTTTCTGAGAAATAGAGAAAACACCACACTTCATTAAATTCTTGGTTATTAGCTCTTAAGTAGGTTTAAATGACCTGCCATTAATCTCCCTTGGGCACTTTTGCCACTGTCCACTTTCGGCACCTTTAGCCTATCATTTTTTTAAGTCGGGTTCTAACCTCCTTCATGGAGATAACTGGAGCTCTATTCAGACAGGATTTGCTTTATTCATCTCATTTTCTCAGACAAGCATTTCCCTTGTGCCCATTTCCCCTCAGGCATAAATCAGTCAGTAGGAAATTTTCCTAACTTTGCTTCCCCAGTCATCCCAAGGCCACACACATGTAACCTGGTTTCTACAAGACAAAACCAGAGGAACTAGAATTGGGCACAGGTGAGATAGTGCTGGATCTGTGCAACAAATCTTGGCTACTTGCCAGTTTATGATTGGTAAATGGATAAATGGGAGGAAAATGGAATTGGAACTTTGTAGGGTTTTTTTTTCCTTTTTCCTTCATATTGTTGGATACTTAATTCTGAAAACTTTCAATACCAGACTCCTCTGGTTCAGTTGTTTTTCTGGCTCTTTATTTCGGAATCCTTTTTTGTGTTCCTCTTTGCCTGGTTGTTACTTTTCTTTTGAATACACCTCCTGCACTTGGAATGCCTCTCAGTTTTCTGCTGCATGCTGCTGAATGCAGTTTTCATTTGCATGTCTCACCTCCTGGGAGTGAGATGTCCTCTGTCTTCTCAGTGTGTTCTGTAAACCTTTGATCATTCTGGGCCTCCTCTGGTTACAGGCAATAGTTTGTAGGAATTTTTCTTTTTGCTTCTCTAAACTTCAATACTTCTTATATTTCTTTCATTTCTAGATCTTCTAACTCCATGGCATTCCAATTATGTATATCACAAAGGCAGCTCACTTCCTATGATGTCATTTCCCTCCAGTTAAAGTTCTTAGCATTACCTGCCCTGGACTATATCTAGCTGTATTTCTATGTTTGCTATATGCATTGAAAAAAATCATTTTATCAGCTTAAGACAACTCTTGTCTTTTTCTGCTTCTCTTCCCTTCCTTTCTTTTTCTTTTTCTTTTCTTTTCTTTTCTTTTCTTTTCTTTTCTTTTCTTTTCTTTTCTTTTCTTTTCTTTTCTTCTCTTTTCTTCTCTTTTCTTTCCTTTTCATATATTGGATTGTGTATCCAAAAGTGATGAACTGTATTGGATTATTTTCCTTCATTATTGATAAGATCTTACTGTTTTATTCTTTATTGTTCATGTAGTAAATCTGATTTGAAAACCTGTCTAACCAACTTTGCATTCTTATGTAATAGTCATGATTTGTTTCTGGCTGGCTTGTCGGTGTTTTGTTTGATTTCAAAGCTGTGCTCTGAGTCTGTCCTCAGTTTGTCTATTTTTTATTTTATTTTATTTATTTTTTTGTTACTTGTCTGCTTGTTTGTTTCTCACCTTGCACTTACCTATGGTAAGTGGTATATAGTGATAAAAGCTTTGTAAATAATGTCAGAAATCGGATTCTTAGTTTTCTACTTTCCATCAACTTATTTAACTATCTGGATCTGGAGTTTTTTCTTTGTGACAATGCACTTTTAATTTCTTATTAAAGTTATGGAATCCTTATTGAAATGCTAGAGTTTTCTATTTCTCCTTCAGCCAGTTTTTGAAAGTTAAAATTTTTTTGAGTTTATTCCTCATCTGAATTTTGGTTTATTGGTCTATGGTATAAAGAATCCCTTTAAGAATTTCACTTTATAATGTTCCTCCATTTTTTTTAAACAAAGTATTGATGTGTGTTTTACTCTTTCCATTGATCTACCTCACCAATTTAATCTGTTATTAGTTTTTTTTAGACTACCAATACTCACACTTTAAAGTCTTCTCTGTTATATCTTTGTTTTATATCACAAAAGTATTAATTTTGTTTTTTTAAATTATTTTTTGCAGAGCCTTTTAAAACTTCTGGCCTTTCATTATTTCCATACCTCCCTAGCTATCTGCTTATCATTTCTACCTTTACTTAATTTTTACATGTCTATTAGTTTTTGTTTGCTTGTTTTTCTCACTCGGTTTTCTCCTGCCTGCTCTGCTTTTCCCAGTGGATTCCTTGTTATTTAGTTTTCAAGCACAAAATGATCCCCTTTTCCATTTGTTTGTTTGGTTTTGTTTTGTTCCCTATTTAAAAAGTCCTGCCATTTTGCATTCATGTTGCCAGTGCTATGGTGATCTGGTCAACCTCGTAAGTCATTTCCGGTTTTTTTTTTTTTTTTTTTTGAGTACATGAATTTTTCCTTTATAGATGAGATTGCTTCATTTTTTCCCAATATCCACATCTGTATCAGTCCAAGCCTTATTTTATATTTTATAATCAAGTAAACTTTTAATTTTAGAATTGTTTTTGATTCACTAAAATGCTTCAAAGACAGTGCAGAACTGTTATTCTATACGACATGGCTAATGAACCAGTAGGTAAGGCATTGTTAGTGAATAAACCCCATTAATATTAGATTTATTTCTTTTTTCCTAATACTTGTCTTCTCAAGGATCCCATCCAGGGTACCATACTACCTCAAGTCAGCATTTCTGTATAGGCTCTTCTGGACTCAGACAATTTCTCATTGTGATGGTAGCTTTCTGTACCTATTTATCTTGTCATTTAATTGAAACTAATCTCTCTGGTACTGTGAAATATTTCATTGATGTGATTAACTTCTATAATCATTATATCTCAAGTAAAGGAGATTATATTTGATATAACAAAATGTACTTCAAACACAGAATAGACTAAAAATGGTGGCACCGATGGATATTGTGTAATTCCATGTAGCAATGAAAGTATTACAAACACTGAAATACGTTATGCTTTATTTTAATATTATTTATTTATTTAATGTGTTTGTATGCGAGTCTGGGTATATGTGTATGTACCATGGGCATGTGGGAAACCAAAGAGGTAAGAAGAGAGTATTGGGCCACCTTGGAGCTGGAGTTGTAGGTGGTTGTGAACTTCGTGTGGGTGCTAAGGACTGAAACTGGATCCTCTGCAGGTGCTCTTAACCCCTGAACCATCTCTCCTGCCCCCTTACTATCTTTAAATTTTTTTTCTTGTACTATGCTGGGAATCAAAGCCAGAGCATTACATAAATTAGACAAATGCTGTACCACTGAGGTCTATTTCCAGCTCTTCTCTATCCATACATGAGTATGTTAAGTGAGGTAGTAGTTTTCCTGGGCTGAAACCGGCTAGGATAGTGACAGGCAAGGAGACTAAAGGTAGCTTCTGGAGTGTGTGTGATATTCTGTTTCTTGTTTTCTCTGGTATTTACACGAGTTTATTTTGTTTTAAAAATTTACAAACTGATGCTAATAACATGTACACTTTACTATAGTAGTCTCTGTAGAAGTTTCCCAAGGACAGTTTGTATTACTGTACGACAATATCTGTTGCTGGAATCAGGTAGGCTTTTCAAACCATCTCCTTTGCTGTATCACCAGAAGCTGTGCCTCAGTTCATGTCCTACTTTCCATGTTTCCACAACAAAGGGTGTGCATAAACAAGTGACTGAGGCACATGATTGCACATCAGAGAACATTGGAGAATTTTAATAAAATATGGATTTACACTCTTTGGCAGAACCCAGGAATCTATACTAATAAATTTCTCTGAGTAAACTTCATAGACAGGTTTGAGGACTTTCAGATTAAACTACTCAAAAGTTCCAGAGATATTCATTAGGCAAAATGTTAATTTATAATTACATGAGTAAAAGTCAGTTTTTATAAAAGTCCGACCTTGGTTATTTATGCTTTTGTACTGATTGGACTGAGTAGAATCCATACTAAGTAGATAAAACAGCTTGTTTTGATAGCATGATGCTAATGACTCAGAATCTTCTTTTAGAAAATTGTTCAAATTGCAATCAAATTAAATTGCAAAATCTCTTCAAACCATGGCTCCCACACATGTAATTGGAAGATAATGCTTGTCACATATGGTTGTTTTAAGATTTAAATGCATGATATCATAAAGTACTTATTATAGTGTAATGTCAGATGCAGAGTCAATTTGATGAATGAATTTCAAGGCTCCCTGCAAGAGGAAAAGTGTTATTTTTCAGTAAATTTGTTTTTTTGCTCTTTTAGAATAGTTCTGTGATTGGAATTCCAAGTTGGTATAGCCCCTCACTGGCATCAAGCATTTTTTTGGGGTTGTGTATTCCATCAATGATAGTGACTTTTCACATATCAGGCATGATCTCTTCAAGGTCCTAGTTTTTATTAACACTATTCTTTTGTAAAACTACTGGCCAGTGTTTAGAGAGAATCTAGAGTAATTTGTGATCACCTGCAAACCCACTCTCCAAGTGCAACATTAAATCTCTTCAGTTTTCTCAACATCATGATCTAGCCAATGAGCCAATCAACCACAGGTAATTGAACAAAAAGTAGGTAATTGACATGAAATGCTCTACTACCCCAGAAGACAATTTGGTCACATCTCTTTAATTTTTCAGTTAATCAGTTTGGTACCCAACTTTCTTATTCATCAGGAGGCTTAGAGCATCCTTCTTGAGACTTCTCTTACCTCCAATTTGTCCAAGAACATTAACATCTCACACAGTCCCATACAAGTTTCTATTTTCAAACCAATGAGGAATAATTATGGGTCTGACTATATTTTCACATCTATCATCACATGATAGGACTTTTGGGTTTTGCTGGGTTTTTTTTTTGTTGTTGTTGTTTGTTTGTTTTTTAAGTCAACTTGATGTAAGTTAGGGGTATCTGAGAAGGGGAAACTACAATGAGAAAATTGTAAAACCTAAGATTGATTTACAAATCAATTGATTTACAATTGTGCAATAGGCAAGCCTGTGCAATATTTTCTTAATGATTGATGTGAGTGAACTCAGCCCATGGGGAACAGTGCCATCTCTGACCAGGCGGTCCTGAACGGTATGAGAGCAGGCGAAGCAAGTCATCAAAAGCGAGCTAGTAAGTAGCACTCCTCCACGACTTGTGCTTCAGGTCCTGCCTCCAGGTTTCTGCCTGGTGTTCTTGCCCTGACTTCCCTGGATGATGAACCACAAACTGTAGCCTGAAACAAACCCTTTCCTCTCCAAGTTGCTTTCTGGTCATCAAATCACCTGTGTTATTGGCCATGATGACACAGAGAACACTGATTTTTTTAAAAAAAAAATTGTGTTTGTATTATGTGTATATGTGGTGTGTGTGTGTGTGTGTGTGTGTGTGTGTGTGTGTGTGTGTGGTTTAGGCCAGAAGTTGACATTAGGATGTCATTCCTCAATGACTTATTTTTGAGACTGTCTCTCATCGAACTAGGAATCTGCCCTTTCAGCTAGATTGGTTGGCCAATGAGCTCTCAGGTTCCATCTATCTATCCATACATATGCTGGACATATCAGCTTTTACATAGGTGTTAGGGATTCAAACTGAGTCTTCATACTTGCCCAGCAAACACCTTACCTACTGAGCCATCTCTCCAGTCCCACTGTGATTCTTTAGGTGCAGAGAATCTGTTAATGCTAGGGTTGATTTATCTGAGTTTTAGTGGCCACGTATTGCAGCCTCCTTATACACTATTTCCCATAGTTGCAGGTAACTCTATGGGTGCTGAGGCAAAGTCAGTCATGGAAAACCTGGTCTCGTTTTGTAGACCCAAACCACTGTCAGCTTGTTCTGTGTATGGATCAGCTCTACCTCCAAGATGTGTAGTATCGCTTTCCTTTTGCTATTGAGCGACTTGTTCAACTTTCTAAAAGAGACAAAGTCCCATGGTCTTAGAAGTCTGTGTACTTCTTGCCTTCATCTGCCTACAGCCATGGGACCTAAGGAGAACTCTCACCATGCTTCAGCACACTTAGTACTTGTCTCCTCAGTGTCCACTTGCTGCTCCCAAATGTACCTGGGAGCACAACAGACTAGGGAATTCTGGGAATTTTCTCTTCTTTTCAGGTAAGGTGCGGTATTCTCAAGGATCATGGTTCTCTTTGTGGTACAACAGATAGAATTTGCCATTATCATTCCATCAATGCCTGGGATTTTTGGATGAAATTACACCATCTGAGGGACAAAAACCAATATCATGGTTAGGCTGACAGTTGTGTGACTTAGACCAGGGTGGATTGAATGCGTCCACACATGTTCTCTTTGTGTCTAAGGAATGTTTACATGGCTGCATAGGTATATGAAATAGAGATGCAAATCAGACATTCACTGAAAGTAAATAATAAATAACAAATTTATTTTAAAACAATTCTTTGCTTTATATATACATACATATAAGCTTATGATTTGTTAAAGGCAGAAAAATTTCATATTAATGAGATAGATGTGCTTTTCATTTTCACATAAAAGTTATATCTTGGCTCGGAATTTGATACTGCAGAATGTGGATTGTCTTCAGTGTTTTTCAGAGTTGATGAATAGTCTGATTTTATAATTTTCATAACTATGTAGTACAAAATGACCACAGTATGTTTTAGGACTGTTTATTTTTAAATAAATATTGTTAAATTCTATTCTAATTCCAAGCTAAAATTTATTTCATGACTTAAAAAAAAAGACAACTCAAGTAAAGGTTTCAAGCAATAGTTTTTATGATCAAACATTCAAAGCCAATCCCATCCAACTCAATCCAATGATACACAGAATCAAATACTTATTCAGTGAATGCCGAGGAACGACAGCGGCAAACTACTAAAAGTCTTTGTTTTCCATTCTTAACCATGGAGAGTTGCAAATTAAAAATGCTGTGAGCACCATCTCACCCCAGCTGTAATATTATCACACATAGAAAAAGGGGAATGAATGGGAGCAAATGCTGGCAAGGATACGGGGAGCTGGGAGCTCTAATGTACTGCTGGGTAAGAGTATAAAACTGTGCATCCTGTGTGGAAACCAGGAGGGAGGTTCTTCACAAAACTGAAAAGAGGACCACAGTTTGACCCAGCTGTGGTACTCATAAGCACATACACCCAAAGAACTAAATACCACAGAGATAATTGCACACTGTATTTATAGGTTCTCTATTCACAACAGCCAAGCATTGAACCAATCTAGATGATCATCAACAGGTGAATGGGTAAAGAAAAATGTGGTACATGTCTTTTGAGATGTGTCAGTGGTTAAGTACTTTCCATGCAAATCTGAGAAGTAGAGTGTGGGTCCCTGGAACCTATGTAAGTGTTTGTTGGTTGTGGTGGCCCCTTGTGGGAATCCTCAGAGGGATCCTCAGAGGCAGCTGGCTAGTGAGACTGGCATGTCCGTGAACTTTGCGTTTTATTGGAAGATCATACTCACCCAGTGAGGTGGAAAAGTGATTGAGGATGCTTCTCAACATTGATATCAGAGGCCACCACATGCACATGATTCCATACACATGCACATACTCACAAATGTAAACACGAATACACGTATAAATATACACCATACACGTGGAGAAATGGGAAAAGAAAAAAGAAAATGTGGTCTATATACACCAGGGAATTTTATGCAGCCATAAAGAAAAATATCATTGCCTGTGCTGTAAAAATGAAGAAAGTAGAAATCCTTATGCTAAGTAAAATAAGGACATTCAGTAAGACAAATACTACATCTTCTCTCTCAAAGATGGAACCCAGATTCAAAATTTAACACATGGGGCTGGTGCAATAGCTCAACAGGTAAAAGTGCTTGTGGACAAGCCTGATGAATGGAGTGAGATCACCAGAACCCACAAAGGCAAGGTGTCCTTTGGTCTCTCCATATTTGCCATAGCACATGCTCACTTAGCTGTACAACTCCACTCACCATACACAATCTTAAACTCACACACACAGTTTACAAAACAATATGATGTGTTTATATGTATGTGTGTAAAGGTCATGGAACTATAAAGAACCATGAGATGGGAGAAAGATCTTAGGGAAAGTGTGAAATAGGGTAATAAAATGCATATAACAAGAAAGCAAAAGAGAAGAATAATTTGCAGGAAGCAAAGGAACCAACTAGAGTAGGGAGGGAACATGGGAGAGGGTAGTCTGGGTGACCAAAATGAGAACAAAATTCAATGACACATATATGACGATACCATGATAAAATAATTACACTGTATGCTAACCTAAAAAATGAAGGAAGAATGAAAAATATAACTTATTAAACACATTGTAGAGTGATTTTTTTAAAAAAAAATAGTTTCAAGAAACTTTTGCAGTCAATGCTAGAAACAGTCTTGTTTTCTGTAACTTAGTATGTTTCTATAAGAGCAGACAATTTTGCAAGTACAATAAGAACACAGTTTATACCTTACAGTAGCCTTAGATCTGATCCTTTGTATTTCAGGCAGTGATTGTTTGGTAACATGAAGGCAGTTGCAGTCCGAAGTGCTTACATGGGGTGTGCACAGCCAAGGATGTAGTGGAGTTACACGATGCAACACAGGCGAGTGTGTCACCGAGTTTTTCACAGGCCCCATCCCAGATCTACTGAAATAGAGCTGGGTGAAGGTGGATCTGAATTAGAAGGTGGATCCCAAAAGTCTTTCAGTGAGTCTGCTGGAGGTTGTGTTCTTTGACTTTTAAAATTTTGTAATCACTGTTCCTTACAGAAACATTCTTTCTAGTTGTTTCTTCTGTGGGAGAAGAGAGGACATCTCCATCCTTGCTACTGTCATCTAAGTGCCAGTAACTCTTCAAATGCACACACATGCACACACAGACACACACAGAGACACACAGACAGACAGACAGACAGACACACACACACACACACACACAAGTGTGTCGGTGTCTGGAGGGTCCAGCCTCTAGTCACCAACAGTATATGCCAAAAATCCATGAATGCGGTGAGGGCTAGACTTTTTCTATCTGAGGGGAAAATAAGGAAACACATGCTTTCTGATGGCAACTTTCTCTTTTACTTCATCTTAAAAAATATTTCTCTGAAAATATCTCCACACAACTACATCTCTTTACATACAGCTATATCTCTCTCTTTACATACATACATCTCAGAATCTCTTTCTGAAAAACTCTTTTGCTCTTTCTCCTGCCTAGCTACTCTCTTTCCTCAGCTCCCTCTGCACACCCATCCACACGTTCTAAACACACACACACACACACACACACACACACACACACACACACACACA